>CCBP010000342.1:30533-40553 GCA_000765035.1 Trametes cinnabarina
AGGCGCGTACTCTTCGCACTACGCGAGCGGCGGGGCCAGAACGCTCCGTACTACGCACCGCGCGGGCCCTCTGCCGACCGGGACCGGGAGCGCGAGCGAGAGAGGGATCGTGACAGGGATAGGGAGCGGGACAGACCGCCGTTGAGGGAGTGGGGGCGGGATAGAGACAGAGGGGATAGCGAGCGAACGTGGATCCCCGGACCCTCGAGGGGTCGCGGGAGGGGAGGCTGGGGACGGTGAGGTGCGCTGCCGTTCCGGCCTTGTGTCTGCAGATGTGGTGTGCTGTGATGTATGGGGCTGTAGACCCTTCTGGTCATTGTGCTCGTCTGTTCGTTTTCCGTTCTCGTTCATGCTCTTGGTCTTCTTGTAATGCTCGCTCCGTGCTGCTAACGCTCCTTGCCTACGTGCTCTTCCTTCCTGCCCCTTCCTCTTGTGCTCCTCCGTCTTCCACTGACGCCTACCCCTGCTCTGACCCCCATCACAGCGAGTGTCGCCTTTGTGTTTATGATTATCGTATTAGCAGCCCAGGCGTCGCCAGATCTGAGGCGCCTCTTGTACTCTTTGCCGCGAGTCGCCACCACGGTCGCGTTGTGGATCCCGCGTAGCTACGTAGTAGTAGTAGTAGTAGTAGTAGTAGTAATAGTAGTAGTAGTCGGATAGTCATGCGACTTGTTTGGTCACGTAACGGTGCCGAAGATGCGTTGGCGATCCCGCTAGTGAATGCGCGCAGTCCAGCACTTGCGCTATGTACACGCATGTGGCTAACTCGCCGCATCCCGATGGAACAGAGACCCAAGCTCCAACGCGAGCGCGTCCCATCTTATGGCGAAGCTAGAGTTCACCATCCTGGGTGCGGCAACGATCGCATTTTGTTCGCCTTTCCTGCCTACGATGCGGTCCTGACTTCTCCAGAGCCTGCCGCGAAGGGTGGTATGGATCACCGTCTCGTCCGAGACGCCGGTCGCGTCCTCACCTATCACCAACATATTCTGCCCCCACCGGCGTTGACTCCGCGCGCGAGCACCACGCGCGTACGATGGGCGTCGGTACCCCGTGCTCGGTACGAGGGCGGTCGAGAGTCGCGAATTCGCTCGCGATGCGGTGACGGTTCGGTCCAGCGGCAGGTTGGCGATAAGCTCGACATTGTAATCGAATCTCGGAGACAGAACTCGCTCGAGGCACCTGCCGGACGATCAGTGCGGGGCAGGTACAATAGACTCGGAGTACGAGACCTTGGTGGCAACGTCGACGTCGAGCAAGGCCTGTACTTTGAAGGGGAGATAGTACCCCGGCGCTCTTTCTGCAGAACAGTGAGCAGAGCTATCGCTACGAAACGGCAGGCGCTACACACGTCGATCTTCATTGTACACTGGACGGCACGTCGTGACAGCGAACAGTTCATGTTTTTCTGTTGAAAGTAGCAGACCGTAGATACCTCCTCACGCATTACTTTGGTCAATATGGAGAGAGCGTCTGTGGACGGGCCGGATGGGATATGTGGCGGGGATGGAAACCTCGCCACAAAAGGCCCATAAGTGTCTTTTACAACGATCGAAATTATTTCAAGAAAATAGACTAGAGTGAACCAAGGCAGTACTACGTGGTTCTGTCAGTACGCCGACGCTGCTACCAGTGCAAAAGCTCAACTGGAAGCAGCCCACACATGGCAACGTGTACCAAAAATCACAATAAAACCGAGGGTCAAGATGTCTCGCAGACACAGAGAATATACTGTATATTGGAAAGTACGCGGCGCATCCCAAACGCACAGTGTAGACGCCCAAGCTGGTCAAGCACAAGCGCCCACAGACTGCATTAGCGCTCGTACCCGTTCTGACCTGGACAGTCTCCGCCACCAGTACTCTCCTCCAAGTTCTCTGCCCAACCCTTGTTCATCTCCCCTCTCTCCGTGACACGTCTCGCCCGGGATGCCGCCTATGTCGCTTATCGGTCAGGTCACCAAGGTCGGGTTCATGAACAAGACCGCGACGGTGACCGTCTCCCGATTCATCTTTCACTCAAAGACCGGCAAGGTGCGTCTCTGCCAGCCCACGAACCTCTGCAGCCTGTTTCCCCTGAACGGCGCTGCCAGGGGCTCAAACGAGCAAAAGCACTGATATAGTGTTGCGTAGCGCTTGGAGCGGAGCAAAAAGTACCTCACGCACGATGAGAGCAACAGTACGCCTGCTCCATCGCCGCTTACCTCCGAGTGGCCGCATGCTGACACATGTATCTCTCTTTTCATCTATCACTCTTCCTGGCCATAGTGCTACGCATGAACGACACCGTCCTGATCCGCAACTGCCCACCCATCTCAGCCCGTAAACGTTTCACGGTCGACAAGGTCCTCAAGAGTCCGGAGCGCGAGCGCGAGGAGCTGCACGCAAGACAGGCAGCCGAGGCCGCTGCTCTGCACGGACACGACGCGTCGTCTTCATCGTCATCACAAGTCCACGCATGATATTCGTCCAGACGGCACCTGTTGGGCCGGGAAGAGCTACCGGATGCACGGCAAGACTGCACACTCTACGTAACGTCCGCTTCGCGGTAATCGTCAAAAGCTCGACGCGGGAATTGAGAGATGGTGTTGAATGGGGGAGGAATGGGAGCAGATGGGCTGGGTGGGAGAGGCGGAAGAGGAGCGAGGTCGGCTGGGAGGGCTGTCATGCGACTGCAGGTGCGGCTACTTGCTGAAGCGCTGCCTGGATCTCCACGAGCTGGACGAACATACGTCCATCTCGTCAGTACCACCATCACAACGGATGTATCGCCTGAGGCCTACCTCCGATTTTTTCTTTTCCGACTTCTCGCCCAGCTCCTTCAGCTGGCCCTCTACCCGATTACTATCATCACACACCACGGTTGAGCTCCCTCCCCTTCGACTGCCAAGGTTGCGATCATTGAAGACGTACATTTCGCTCTTGATAAAGTCCAAGCGGGTCTCGACGTTCTGCTTTGCCTCCACTTGGTCCTGCTTCACAAGGACGGGTCCGATGAGCTTGTACACCGTATTCTCGTCCGTCAACTGCGCAAACTCCTGCAGGATGTCGCGATCAGCATCCTGAGCCACATTCGGCTGCTGATCTGGCACGACGGACCTTCTTCACGAGCTCGTTCTCGGACTGCTGGGCCTCGAGTTTCTGCCGCGCCTCCACGACGGTCGCGAGCTCTGTCTGGATTTTCTGAAACTCGGTCGAAGCGGCCTGTAGACGCGCTTGTAGTGCTGCAGGGCTAGCCATGTTCACTCTCGTATCAGGGGGAAATGTCCTGTACTCTGTCACCGGTCAGCAAGTTACTATGCTCGGGGCCCTCGGAGTCGTACACCGCTGCTCCAAGTGGGCAGGCGTTGTACCGGCGCTAGTACTATGGACAAACAGGTTCAAACAAGCTATGAAGTTAGCCACGAAACCCCAAGTAAGATCAGGATCAATATTCGATACGGCCCCCTGCTATGTTACGCACGACCTGTCCACCTTGTTATGCAGTAAGATGCATCAACATGAATGCCTGGTCGAGTGCACTGCTGAACTTGAATTTGAAGTCGCACTGTCGCAATCATCGGTCCCCGACGATCATACGGTATGTCTCTTCTCCTCCCATGAACGCAGGGTCAACTGACCGGTCACACGTCCAGCTTCTGCCGTGAGGCTTCGCCCATGCGGTGCGCGTGTGTTCAGGGAACGCCGCTCCGAGTCTGACAGCACCCCTCACCGGCGGCGTCTGTGTCATTCGCGACGGTTGTGCGGCTTCTACGATATCGCAGATATCACTGTAACCAAGGACTGCTTTATCGGGTCCAAATTCTGACTTTCTAGCACGCGCAGTGGGGCCGCGGATCATGTGCATCGGTGCTCATCAGCATGGGCCGACAACTGTGACGAACAGGGCCGAAAGGTACTTGTTGCCTCTACTCGGCGATTTTCAGGGTCCCTCACTTTACGAGACTTCCAGGAGAGCTGCCTGTTACGATCATGGTCCCATTTGTGATCGGCCAGGCGGTACTTTATAGGACGACCTTCTACGTCTGGAGACGTAATCCAGTTTGCTGCACGCCCGCGTCAGTTGGAGCTTCCATTGAAGCTTAAGTCTCTGTGAAGATGAGGAAAGAGCATATATATGCTGCCAGGACCGCTCGTTGACAGCCACCCGACCGGGCTTGCTCGATCTTCGCCAAGCGCATTATATCGAAAAAAATTAGTCCCCACATCTTCCTTTTCACTATACCTCCAATGACGAACGGTACACAGCCTGCGCGAAGGTTGGAAGCCAGCATAATCTATCTCGTTGATCTTGTTGTGTTAATCAAAGCGTTCATTACGTCCAGAGGGCGCGCGGCAGTCAGAGCTCACTACGACGAGCCTGACCGTCGTCCAGGTATGTTCGCAATGAAGTCTTACGACATTAACGAGATCGGTCTGGGCGCACGCGGTGACGTCGCCGACGATGACGACCCCGACGACGACATGAGCTGGCAAGAAAAACTGGCTAGTCCAGACACATTTGCGAGCGTCAGAGATGTGAAGGAACAGACCCCCGAGTATGTCGGCTCCTACTGAGTCATCGAGCCCCAATGCTGATCCTGCCCGACAGTTACAAGCTTCAGAATCCAACGGTGAGAATCCAAGTCCCCTGCGGTTGGCTATCCGACGTGACGTTCGGGTATACGATTCACAGCTGCACGGATTCGAGCGGTTCGTCCTGCCTGTGTCCGAGAAAGAGATCCAGGACCAACCTTGGCCGGGGAAGGGAGGCAACAAGCATCATCTCCTGACCTCGACCTCCCCGTATTCGGAGCAGCCCAAGACGACGCCTCCCCGGGAGAGTGTGAAGCAACAGATCGGTCTCGCTGGCATGAGGGGGAGCACCAAGAAGACACGACTCCCGCAGGACGACCGGGACTTTGAGAAGAAGCTCGAGGAGGAAGTGGCCACGGTCGCGTCGTTCAAGAATAACCCGGGCACGCCTGAAGGGGACCTCAAGCCCGTCGACGACGACGCTTGGAAACAGCTCGCGAGACATGTCAGCGCTGACGACGAGTGCGTACAGCTGATTCTCCCGGTCTATGTGCTGCGCTCACTGAGAGTGGAGGATTCTGCCGGACTCTTGGATTCCTCGCTCCTCCGACCTTCTTCGCGTGACCGGCAAGATTCCACTGAACGCCGAGCCGAACCTCACACACCTATTCGAAGCCGGCTTGACTACGCCCACCAAGTGCGTGCAATTCCCCCTATCAGCGATGTTACCTCTCTTAACGTGCCATCATGTCAGGCTGCACTACGTGCGAACTCATGGCGAGGTGCCCCAGCTCAGCTGGGAGGAACACAAGCTTTCCGTATACTCTGATCCTCCCGGTTTGATTACCAAACCAAAGGATTGGTCGATGGACGAACTCGCTTTGGGCGAGTTCGTTGCTATCGAGATTCCGGTCACGTTCGGATGCGATGGCAGTAAGCTGGCCCTGTTCCTTGTATGACTTTGACGAGCGTTTACGAGCCGGGCAATGCGATTCAGCTCGGCGGAAAGAGGTCAATATGCTGAGAAAGACAAACGCGTTCAACTGGTCTGCAGCCAGCATCTCCACGGCTGTCTGGCGAGGCGTTCTCATACGCGACGTGTTGCTGGCGTGCGGCTTGCAAAAACCACCGGACCACGAACGCTGGTGAGTCCGTATGGTGGAGTATCACAGGACCGCGACTCATACTCGCAGGTACGTGAACTTTGAAGGCGCCGACGTGCTGCCGAAAGGCGTGTATGCGACTTCGATTCCGCTCATGCACATCTTGGATCCCACAAACGACGTCATGCTCGCATTCGGCATGAATCAACGGGTGCTGCACCCTGATCATGGCTATGTTCGTGCCCCACCAGGTGTGATTCTTACGATGTGCTGTGCTGAATCTGTCGAATCAGCCACTCCGCTTGATCATTCCAGGATACGTCGGAGGCCGACAGGTGAAGTGGCTCAAGAAGGTCAGTTCATTTATGCTCACTTGTGTGGACGCCAGCCGGTCCTGACATGCAGGCAAGATGTGGATCACTAAGGTGCCGAACAGCTCTTACTATCGTAAGTTGATCTGAGGACACTACGGAACCGGTCTTTGCCCCTTACCAACGAATCGTAGACATCAACGACAACAGGGTCCTTCCGTCTTTCATCGACTACGAAGACCACCCATACGCTGCGCTCTTCAATTCCCTCGAAAGCACAGCATGCTGGGAACAGGTACGTCTACCAATGCCACTCTTAGGGAAAACGCTGACATGCCGCCCTATGCAGTGTCTGCAGTCTGTCATCGTGAAGCCCTCCCACAACGAGGTTATCCCTCTCACCGAGGGAGGGCGTCTGGACAGCATCTACACTGTCAAGGGGTACGCCTTCACGGGCGGCGGAGATCGCGTCGACCGGGTGGAACTGAGCCTCGACGGCGGACAGACATGGACCTACTGCTTTCGACACTTTGTAGACGAGCCCCTACGGTGCGTAGCGGCGATGCGGTCTATAGGCTACACGCCGCGTAGCTCACTCTATACGCGTGATTTAGCCACGGCGAGAAATACTGGACGTGGCTCTTCTGGTGCGGATGCTCCTCACGTTCGTTCGGTGGTTTGGTCGTGGTGCGTTGACACAGCTCTACCGTCAGGTCCTGTGATGTCCTGCTATCCGACCTCGTGAATGCGTTCGAGATCAGCGTCCGTGCGCAGGACGGGAGAAAGAACTTTCAACCAGAGCATATTACCTGGTACGTGCCATACAAAGCCCATGGACAGCTGGAATGTGCTCACATCAGCCCGCTCCTCGCAGGAACCTATCAGTACGTTTCCATAGCATTCTGGTATAGCATGTGACCGATCGACCGTGCGCGCCCCCCTCAGGGAATGCTCAAGTGAGTTGGAATCGGCGTGCGGCTGCCTTGAATGTCAAAATGTTGAACTGTCCCAAGCAACTCCTGGTACCGCGTGCGTCCTACAATCATAGAAGACGAGGAGACGGGACAGCCGGCGGTCAAATTCCTGCATCCTGTCGCTCCGGGGAACGGCAGCGATCGGGGCTGGATGACGCCTCCCCCCTTCCCGGAGGACCCGGACAAAGGGCTCGAGATCATCCCGCTCGACGAGGTCCTGAAGCACAATTCCCTGGTGCGTCGCGGTGACACATTCCCTATATGATACGAGCCCTACGCTGGGCAAGGAGTCTGGGAACGCTGACACGGGTGTCCAGGACGACGCGTGGGTGATCCTGGACTACAAAGTGTACGATGTCACGAAACTGTTGCCCGCACACCCCGGCGGGCCGTACGCCATCCTGGCCTATGCCGGCAAACCGAGCGTCGACCTGACGAACCAGGTGAGTGTCCCAGAGCGCGCATCGCCGGATCCTCGTTGATCTCTCGAGCAGTTTCACGGTATACACGGCGCGTGTGAGTGCCCAGACGGTCGTTGCGAAAGTGTAACTCGACTCACATCTGGGGCAGCTGCATACGAATGGCGGAGTCAGTTCCTCATCGGCAAGCTCTCTGAGGAGGACGTCGTGAGAATGCAGGAAGACGCCGCGCTGGCGGAAGAAGAACTGGCCGAACTCAAGGAAGAGCGCAAAGGACTCGCACTCCAGCCCGACATCGGCACCGAGGCCACGCTAGTCAATCGGAAAGAGGTATCTGATACTCTGAGGTGCGCTAGTACCCTCCTACATCTGCCTACCTATGCAACTGCCATACCGCGCTCGCCGCCTCCACAGATTGTACACATTCAAGCTCGCCCTTAAGCATGACGGCAGCCCGAGCAAGCTCGGCTTGCCCATCGGGCAGCACATGGCGGTTGCGGTGCATTTCAAGGACAAGGCCGTGGTGCGGAGCTACACCCCCGTGCGGCCGATCCTCCCGAGTGAAGACGACGGCACCTTCGACCTGCTCGTGCAGACGTACTTTCCAGACGCGGACAGCGTCTTCCCGCCCGGCGGGACGATGACGAACTACCTGGACTGCATGGACGAAGGTGGGTCTCGATTAGTGACTTGCCGGCTGGTAGCAGGTAACGTGCGAGGATTGCGGGTACTGACAGGCCAACTCTCCTGGCGTCCGCAGGGGAATCGGTCGACGTCCGGGGCCCGGTCGGAGGTATCATCTACAACGGCAAGGGCGACTTCACCATCGACGGCATCGACTTCCACTTCGACAAGGTGCGCGCTTCTACGAATCCCTACCTCACCACACTGACGATTCTGAACGAAGATCAACCTGCTGGCCGGGAGCGGCGGGTTCACAGCCCATTGGCAGCTGATCCGCGCCATCGTGAGCGACGATGAGGACGATACGTTCATCTCGCTCATCGACTGGTGAGCCCGCGCGCGCGGACGCCGAAATGGCTGTGCTCATGTACTGTATGCGCACAGCAACGAGACGTTTGGCGACATCATGCTGCGAGACGAGCTTGCACAGTACGCAGAGGACTATGGCGATAGGTTCGAAGTGTGGCACGTCCTCCTGGAACTCCCTGACGACGAGCCAAACTTTGAGGTGAGGATGTCCTGCAACCGTGCCGCAGTGACCTGGACAACTGAGCCTCGCGCGCCATCGTTGCCACAGTGCTCCAAGGGACCGCTCACGAAGGACATCATGTGAGTGCATGCCCTTGACGCCGAATGTTTCGAACGGAAAACGCTGAGCCCAACGACCGACCAACCTTGCAACCGGACGGCACGACAGGGAGGAGCACTTCTACCCAGCAGTCAAGAACGTCGCCACGTTCGTATGCGGCCCCCGGAGTCTCATCGAGGATATCGCCATGCCGGGACTGGAGGAGATGGGCTTTGTGGACGGCCTGACCCTGTTTGGATTCTGATCGCTGCCAGTGAACACGGAGTAAATCCGTCGTGTTGTAACATACCGCTGAGCAAAGAGAGCCAATCGACCCGTCTGCGGACGCTTCCTCCGAAGGCCATGCATAGACCCGCCGTTGAGCAGAAAAGTCTGGAGGAGATTGCCTGCGACGTATCCCCTTCGTTGAAGTAATCGACACATTTACTGCATGGCTCCAGGAAAACCTGGTGCAACGAATGAGAACGTCGACCGGAGACCGACGGTGCATCCCACAGCCCAGATGTCTATGCCACCGGCTCTCGGCGCAAATTGGGCCTTAGAAAAAGTTAGTTGATAATGTGTACGACACTACATAATAAGTAAGGGGCGGCCTTCGATGTGTATAAACGTGATTTACAAACAAACAAACAGACGCAGATTGGTTATGGCACGCAAATAGAGCCAAATAATTACCCCGGACAGAGCTACATTACATAATCTCGCGTCTCCTCCCGCCTGTCTTTGACACTAATATTAATTGCTGCACGAGCTCGCCACCGTACCACCACCATGGACACCTCCCCGACCTCGCTCTTCGACTCGTACGAGCAGGACTTCAGCCAGATCATCCAGAGCATCCGCGACAAGCTCGAGGGCGACGGCAAAGATGCCCAGGGAGGTGCGTCGGTTCTCAGTGCCAGTGTTCTCAACCTCGCGGAATGCGGCAAGCTGACGGCTCCCTCCTGGGCAGCAGAGCAGCGCAAGGCGGCGTTGAGGCGGGTAGAGATGGAGCTCGACGAGGCGGACGAGATGGTGAGTCTTGCCTCTCAGAGACGATCTGTGCGGCGCTGTGTACTCTCGCTCTGTGTACTAGCGGCGCGCCCACGCTGCTGTCGCCGTGGGTGCTGGCGCTGTTGTCGGTGCGCAGGCTGCCGTCTCAATCCCCCTCGGTCGGGCCATTCGCGAGTAACCGTCTGCGCCTATCAGGTGACTGCACACATGGATAGATGCAGTCCATGAACGACTTGTCGTCAAGCTCGCACTCGCATTCTTTGCGCGCATCGAGGTCTGCAAGCCGTCATCGCTGATACCGATTCCTCCAGGTGTCGCAAATGGAGATTGAGATTCAAGGCATCCCGCAGTCCATCCGGTCGACGTACCAATCCCGCATCAAAGCCTCCAAGGCCGAGCTTCAGCGCTACAAGAAGCTCTCCAAAGAGCAGCA
>CCBP010000344.1:6729-20147 GCA_000765035.1 Trametes cinnabarina
TCGTCGTCTGCGTCCGCGCGATGGGGCCCACTGACCCGCCATGTACTCGTTCGAGATTGATTGGTGTCCAGCGCCCCTGAACCTCCCGGCGCTTCTCGGGATCTATGACGTCCACAGCTCACTCGGAACCACAGCGTCCCGCTCTGCAACGGCATCGTTCGCGTACGCTGCTCGGTGGCCAAGCGACCCGTGTCTCCACCGTTCATGCTTCCCGGTGTCCGTCGCCAGTCCATCTGTACTCTCTTTCGCACTTCGGGCTGCGTTGCGCGCTCCGTTCGGTCCTTTTCCACAACTTTCCCCGTCGCGACACCGCTTTCCCAATTGGGAACGCACGCAGCCCTTCTGCAGCCTTTCCTCTCCCCATTTTTCTCCCTCTCTCGCGCAGCGGCAAAGCCCTCAAATCGCGCTACTTCTGCCATCTCGAAGACTTCACATCTAGCCCGTCCGCCTCTGTTCGAGCACCGCCCTCGATCTCTCTTCTCGTCTCTTGCATCTCGCGCAATGCTGAAGTACATCACCGCAGATGTAAGTTAGCATAACCGATGGTTCGTCCTGCTTCTGTTCACTTGGTGTTCGCAGGAGCTTGCTGCGATCATAAAGAGCGACAAAGTCCCCGGCAAGGACTACTGCGTCATCGACGTGCGCGACGACGATTGGGTCGGCGGCAACATCAAAGGCGCACATAATGCCCCTTCCAGCCAGTTTTACGTGCATGTCCACGACCTGGTCGAGAAAACAAAGCATGTACCGACGGTGGTCTTCCACTGCGCGCTTTCGCAAGTGCGGTAAGTTGCCTGTCGTCTGACTCGCACTCTGCAGATGCTAATCATCTTTGCAGTGGCCCCAAGGCTGCTCGGGTATGTGCGATCGAGAAACTCGAGCCATCAGCACCAAATTGACAACAGTACAGATATACGCCGAGGCCCGAGATCAGCTAGAAGGCGACGGCGAGGACATCCCGCATCAGGTTCTCATCCTCAGGGGCGGTTTCTCTGACTTCCAGGCGAAGTACAAAGACGACCCAGAACTTGTCGAGAACTGGAGCAAGGAGGTCTGGGGTCACCCTGAATGGCTTTGATGGGTGCTCTTATCCCACCGGCGGACGGATGGACGCGGTATAGATGAGGAAAGTATGATATTAATTATTCGATATAATCGTGCCTGTCTGGAGCAACTGTACGCAATTCGGTGGTATGATGCAATCACCCCTGCGATCGGAGCGAACGGATGTTTCACAGTGAACAGCTTGACCCTTCATGCGAGGGAGTTACGATGTTTTGGTGACGAGCCTAACGAGAGTGCTTTCATGCGGACTTTGCTTCGCCCGAAGGTGCGCTCTCGTCAGTCTTTACAAACCGCTTGGGAATGGTATCCATCACCTTCTGCAAGCGGCGCCGTTCCTCCTCCCTATTCCGCTGGCAGATCGTCCTAACACGGCGAACGCATCAGTACGCCCCGCCAACGAGGCAGCCAAATGCACAGAGAGAGGACACACACCAGCTACCGAGAGAGATGAGCATGAACGTTCCTACGGCCCAGTTACACGCCAGCAGCACGCCTGTAGATGAGTCGTTCAGCGTGAACGACTGTCCGCATGATCACAGAGGACGGAAGAAGAAGCAACTCACTGCCAGACATGCCGCGGATGACGCCGATCCCGACGCCGCTGGCGATCCCACTCAGCAAGCTGTTGCGCGCGCACGGGATCTCGTTGATGTGCGAGAGGTCATCGCGTATGGATATCCTCTTCCTTAGACGAACGCGCGTTCAGCTAAGCCACGGGTGCGCGGGCTATCCCGGAAGGGGGCAGAGCGAGACGGCTTGCGCACCTTCACGGCCTCTTTCACGTCATCCCACCAATTCCCGGTCGTCTCGACCTGGTAGACAATGCGTTTCGGAGCCCTGGGTGCATCGGGTCCAGGGGTCGAGGATGCACCAGAACCAGACGCGTTAGTGTTCATGGGCTCGGTGGCAGACATGGTGGTGGCTGCAGCTCAAGAATCAGTGCCTTCAGATAGGGCTGCATGCCCGACGAGCGCTTCGAACCAAGTTCTGCAGCATATACGGGGTCAGAGCAGCCGTGGATAAGAATAGAGACAGTCGGCATATGATGACATTCATCACAACGGTCGTAGGTCTCCTCAGGGAAAGTTGCACATGCAAAGCAGTCGAGGACTTTTGTACAATGACCTATTGGCCAGAAACATCGACACCGGAGACTTCGACGCAGTACCCGCTGAACGAGATATGGTATTGCCGAACCACACATACTTATAGCAATTACAGTATCAAGATGTCCGCTCTTTCCATTTGACACACCGAGCTCCCGGCCGACTGGCCAGTCCCAAAGGTGCACCAAAAGAAAAGAGAAGAAAGGTGATCCCCCGACGACACAAGCCGGTACTGCAATAGCAAGGTCATCGCGCCCCCGGGTTGCAAGCAGAGCCCAGGAGACAGGGGCGGCAAAAATTAGATAACCAAAAATGGGGGCGGTGCCCCCATAATAGTGGTTAAACTATTAAGAACAGATACTACACTTGATCTAAGCCAAAAGGCCAGAGTGGTAAGGATTCACGAACATCGAGGGGCAGATTATATACGGTCGAGAACGCGCACGGACCAGGTCTATGCTTGTTCCCAGCTTCGCACTTTGGTAGGTCAACTTCCTGATTCACACAAGGGTTTTGTGTATGAGATGTGCTTCCTTGCCCTTACGGAATAGCATTAATGGGGTAGTGGTAACCTGGGTCGTTGCCATCGACCCGCCGGGGGTTCGATTCCCCCTTAATGCAGTTCTACCTGAGAGGCGATTCTTTTTGTCACTGCTCACCTTGAGCGGCGGCTGTCAGACGTCTCCAACCTCTGTGTACGGTATCTGCGAGCTGGCCAGCGTCAGACAACTACTTTATTCCTGTTTAGTCCATCAACGATGTTTGGAGGTTGCGTGAACCCATGGCTATATGGCAAGCCGTAGGAATCCATTGTGTAGCTCCTCTAGTGATACAATCTACAATGCGTAAACCCACCATCCTAATTATACATCGTCTAATGTTCATGACGAAGGGTTACCAGGATGCACAGAGCTCTCTGTGGTGAGGTCCTCCAACGCCGTCGACTTCTGGATCTTGCCTACGGGCTGATCGCCGAGGACACCGTCCTGCTTCGGGTCGGTCTCCTCCTTTGCACCCTCCTTCAAGCCTCTTGTCTTGCGGTCAGTGCTAGGCTCATAAGGCGTGTTCTACGTAGGACATAACTGTCAGTAAACACTTCGTGAATGGGCAAGAGCACCTGCGCAACTTACGTGAGGAGGGTCTTGCATATACTGCTCGTGAATATCCCGCTCCGTCACGGGTGGCCGGTCTACGGTTTGGTAGGGCTTCTTGAAAGTGGTTGCCTCGTCAGTGAGGTTCGCGCGATCAGCGAGGTCGTGGCGGCGGATGCTCGACATGGTGATGAGCGAAAGAGGGGGATGGATAAGAAGTGGTGGTGAAGATGCGAGGCTGATGAAGTTGTGCGTCGATGTCGTGAAGACGTGAATGCTTTGTTCTTCTACCATCGTTGGTTGCTTGCCCTTCTTATATGAGAGGGCGTCGGCGTGTCTGCGTCATGGTGATGTCAAGTCTTGCAGTGGGACCCACAACGCCAACTCTCCCATATATGGT
Organism: Trametes cinnabarina; assembly: GCA_000765035.1. Classification (NCBI taxonomy): domain Eukaryota; kingdom Fungi; phylum Basidiomycota; class Agaricomycetes; order Polyporales; family Polyporaceae; genus Trametes; species Trametes cinnabarina. The sequence continues at coordinate 10,392 of CCBP010000344.1, forward strand.
CATAGCTCCACCACTTCGGGCTGGACCCACTGCGCAATTGTCTTTTCTTTGGGGACGTCAATGTAACAGTTACTTCATGCGACGTCGCGACGATTCCCGAACTATGCATGAAGGTTTGAACCTACGATAGAGGAGAGATGTTCGGCGGCAAGGAGGTCGCGGCATTAGTCACATCGAATTCAGATTCGCACAAATGACTTCAGGTGCGTTTGGCGCCCTGCGCCATGCGCAGAGGCCTGTCATGCTGCAGCTAGGAGAATGAGAATAATGAGGTGAAGCGACTCAGGATAATTAGATGTAGTATACTTAATGAAGTGATACCGTACGGTGCAATGACAACCCACTCCTTCAACGCTCCGGACTAGCAGTGTCGCCGTCGAAGGGCGAAGACCTGCGGCGGACATTTTCCTTCTCGATCTCTTCCGCCATACGGTCGAGCATCTCCTTGTGTTCCGGCCTACCCATTTCCGCCTTCCACGCATCCGGATCGCGCAGCTTGAAGCCCAGGGCACGCTTCACCTTCGCCACATACCCAACTTCGCTGACTCCGCGTGATATGGCGTCCATCCGTCGTCGCCGATCGGACATCTTCGCGAGTCTGTGGGCAGGTGGACTCTTCCGCATCTGCTTGAGCAGGCGGTTGGTCATCTCGCCGCGTAGCTCGCGTTCACGCTCCCGCGTCTTGTTGGCGACCTTCTCGCGACGAGCTGCCTTGATTTGCTCGAGGAGCTCTGGAGGATAAGGTGTAGCTGCGCGTTGCCGTTCAAGCTCGAACGACTGGGACAGCTGCTTAAATTGATTTATTATTGGTTCGCCTGTTGTGTCTGTGTGAGTGACATGTTACGAACGAGAAAGAAAGGCTTCGGGACACGTACGCCACCCTCCGTAATCATCTGCATAGACCTGTTCCAAGGAGGTTCCTTCTACCTCAGCTTGCTGGGCGAGGCTTCTTTCGACATCTCTTTCGACATCAATGAGCTTCATGTGTTCTTTCAGCGTTTCATGCATAACCATACGGCGTGCCCGGGCTTTGCGACGAGCAACGATCATGCCGGTAATGTGCAGCGGCTGTGGTACCAGTCGCGGGAGAGGCTTGTTGTATAATGAGGGTTTTAGGTAAGCACCCGTCATGATGGGACGGGTCCTCAGACGCTCCTGCCACAGCTGTCGACCATTGAGTGTTAGAGCAAGATATAAAGAACAATGAAGACGAGCAAGCAAGAGTAGATTCACCCCTTCCTGCTCCCAGATGTATTCTACATGGGCTTGTATGCGGGCGCCTTCGATCATCCTACTGTAGCGCATGCAGACAGCTTGAAAGTGTTCATCGCCTGCTCGAGCCTTCTTGAAAACGTCCCATCGCTTTCATTGTTCAAGACATGAGTTGCGAGTTTACACCGGTCCATAACACCATACATACAGCGTGGGCTATTCGGAGGTCGCGCGTCACGTCGCCTTGGACACGGGTGTGTCTCCGTTCACGGAAGAAATCACGCATGTGGGATCTGATCTTAATCAACGGCAGGTCAGTGAACGCGATCTGCATGCCATGATTTCACCAGAGTATGATTGCTCTCGGCTGAAGCCCGGTGCACGCTCCAGCGAGTGATGGAATTGACGTACAGTCTCCGTCGGTGCATCCCGCATTAGACCGCGATATAATGTCCATAGTGTCGGTAATCGATGAGCAAGTAGCCTTGTCAGAGGCGCGCGAAAGTGTGTAGGGCGTAGCTCAGAAATCAGCGTGGCGAACCGCGCTCTGTGAGCAAGAGTTTCAGGCGAAGGGAGCGGTATGGCCATGGAATCAGACAACAACGCTAGACTGACTTTACAGGAACCAGCCCATAAATCGCTGCAAAAGGTGCTCCAGCGGCAAGCAACTATCTGTGAGGCTGGAGCCCAGATTTCCAGCGCCAGTTATGTAGCCGCTAGCGTAGACGGATAGTGAGAGCAGCAGTCTTGGGTTCTCAGTGGGGAGTGGCAACGTCTGCGGGCGAATATTTGTTTGTGTCTGTTTGCGAATCCCTCAGACGCTCGGGGGACATGGTCTCGAAACTCGAAACGATTTTATAGTCGTGAAGCAGCGCGCGTGTGGTCGGGAAGATGTCCAATCATCTAGTCCTATAGTTCCCTAAAGATCTACCAGAAAATAAATCGTAAGGACCATCGTGGTCTCCGAATATGGCACAAGGCCTGGTGATTTTACCATTGAGGGTCAACGAGTGAGCTTAATGGCTCTGCTAGATGTCTTTGTAATGCGAATTCCCTGAGATCGCGCACCTTTTGAGGAGTGCGCGCGGAGAGCACAGTGCTAGAAACTGGTTACATGTTAGGAAGGGCGCGCGCGCGCGCACGAAGAAGCGCGCGATGGCCACAGACGTGTTTGAAGCGGTCACGTGATGCTCGCGTCCCACTCGAGAGGCCTCCGCGGTAACTATGCACTCACGTAGGGATGCTCGGAGCAGCCGTGACACCTCCCAGATCTGTATAGCAAGTACAATACATGTAAGTAGAGCTCAGAGACACGAATAGTTCAAAACCCACCAGCGGGAACTCATATAGCTGCTATTCTCAGCCTTCACAGACTATCCCCCACGATGCCGCAGTTTAGCAAGCCTTGAGAACTCACGAGTGAGTGATGTATAGATTTTGAAACCAAAGAAGCGCTTACCTGAAGCTATTGCAGTCAGTATAGGCAATGCTGCACAGAGGGGACAGAAAAAACATCGCAAACCTACCAGTCTTGTCAAGGATGTCCTGCACCGAGCTAGGATGTCAAAAAAGGCCACCGCCCTTGCAGAGAATAATGAGAATGCTGCGCCAACTGGCCAAGACGATGATAATGTATGAGACAACTGAGTGCGCGATCAGCCCCAGTCAAAAATCGATCCACGCCAATATGCGTCAATCTGTGCAAATATGCGAGCGCATATTGGCACATATACGCGCAGAAAACTTGCACTGGTGCAGATCCCAATCAGTGCCCATCTGCGTGAATCTGTACAGACCTGCTCATATCGGTGCTCATATGTGGCCACATAAAGTCGCAGATTTGCGCATATATACACCGATTCGCACATCTACACACGGTCCGTACTAGTACTTTTCCCTCCTCGAGTCGGGCGCGTGCACCGAATGGGCGAGAGTCGCAAACGTCGCCGCGACACCACTAGGGGCCAACGTCGGCCAACCTCCTGTCTGTTGCCTCCGCCGCCTTGCGAATGTGTCCACGCGTGCGATAACACTGACAATCGCACGCACCGACCTCCAACGGCTCCGAAGCCTGCCGCGGCCGCACCTGCACGGTCTGCCACCCTATCAGAAGGTTCAGCCCAGTGCCTTCGCCTTGCCCTTGGTCCTCCCCCGGGAAGACTTGAGCGCGGCCTTTGTTTTCTCGAGTTTCTTCTTCGCCGCTTCTTCAAATCCCTGTATATTCACACCGTAGCTAGTCAGACCAATGCCTGTAACGTCGATGGTGTACATACCATGCGTTGCTCCTCACTGAGTGCACAGAATGCTCGAACGATAGACTTAGGGGGCTCGCTCGAAGGGCACGTGTGTGCATACTCATGGCTGCTCGGGCATACGTTAGAATGGGACTAGCACAGCATCAGGTAGATGATGTACATAGCATTGAATTCCTGTATGAAACAGAAGACAGTGAACAAGAGCTTGCCGCAGCAAGACCACGCAACTCACCAATGCAATCGCGTCAGAGAGACTTCGGAAGGTGTGGTCGAACTCTTCAGTGGTAGCCGCTGGATGCTCCTTCAGGTAGGCGGAGGCATACAGATTCCTCATGATGCCAAACATTTGTCAGCGAGATCCTGAACGTCAACTGCCAGAGGAAGGTTCGGGAAATAGTACACACCGGGCGGTCCTGCTCATGGTCACTCGCTGGCGCGCAGGCTTCTTTGCGTGGATTTCGGATACACCTATAGCTGGCACATCTTCCTTGGCCTGTGAGGACGGGGTCTCCGAAGCAGCTGTCACCGTTGTATTTGGCGCCTTCAGGAGGCCGGCCAGGGCCGGCGTTATAAGCGAAGGTAACGGCGGAGCTGCCGTGTTGTCCTTGAGAGAGTCCCTGCCGTTTTGAGGAGAAGCCTGCCAGTTAGTTTAGTGTGCTGGAAACAATGTGCAACACTCACAATGGGTTCCCGATCTGCCGGTCATTGAGAAACAGATAGGACAGATCTCAGAGCAATGAAATGCCTAATCCCAACACTTGTGTACGTACCGAGAATGCTCCTTCTAGAAGGACCTGCTCACCCCGACAATTCGTCAGCACGCTTGCTTGAGGGATATGTATGGCTGGGACACCTGGCATCGCTGGACGGTGTGCGTTGCCGGACTCGCTCTGCGCCGCCGTGTTTGAGATAGGCGCCTCCGCCGACGGCAATGCAGACATGGGAGACTCAGAGAGTTGCGCTGTTGAGTCGCTATGATGGGATGTAGACTCGGGCTGGGAAGCCTCAGGCACAACGACGGCCGGAGATCTCGACGGCGTAGATACGAGTCCCGGTGCCGTGGTGACCGCAGCAGAGGACTCGGACGCAGCAGGCCAAGTCAGCGACGACTGAGCGGGGACGGACTCGGACGGGCGACATGCGCGCGGAGCGGACGGTGGTGGTGGGCTGGAACTCGGAGCGACCATGGGATGTGATGCTGGGAGCCCTGCAGACGTAGCAGGAGTCGTCGTGGTAACTCCAGGTGACACATCTTCGGATGTCATCAGATCGGTCGAACGTGCATGCGGGGTTGCTGCGGGTGTAGGTGGCGGCGATAACGAGGTCATAGACTCAGAAGTCTCTGTGGGCGTGGGCGCTGGGACCGGTGAAACTGACGGAATGGTTGTCCAGGCTGATCCCGGGATGGGTACAGAGAGGGCGGTGGCAGATGTTGGCTCAGAGGCGAGATGCTGTGAGCCTCGAGATGTTGCCGTGCCATTGACGCTGCCGCCCCGGGCCGTAGAGTAGGAGACACTGAACGAGTTGAAGGAGACCTGTGCAGCGGTCCGAGTCCCTAACTGCGGTGGTGGTAGGGTGGCACTGGTGTCGACCGTCGATGATGGCACTTTCCCAGTCGCGCGACGGGATACAGCCTTGGCTGCGAAAATGGAGTTCGCACATCTGTGAACCAGACCATGATCAGGATAGCACTTACCAGTGTGCTTCGGCCACTTGGATGCATGAGAAGGAATGACCTCCGTCATGGCTGGACGCTTCACTGAGGTCTTCTTGGTCGGTCCCGAAGGCGTGTCTGAGCCAATTGGTAGGGGCCCGGGTGTTGTGGAGTCAGAGTCATCGTCGGTGTACTCCTTCTTTACCGCGGGTGTAAGATGATACCGAGCGAAGTTCGGATACATTTGTGTGAGCAGAACGTGAAGGCGGAAATGGCCCTGGCACTGCACGAGAACAGGGAACGACTTGTATACTTCATGCTGCATGTATCTGTATGCGTGGACCGTCCGTGTTCCCCATGTCGCTGGCGCGAGTGAGTGCTGAGCGAGAGTCTGGAAAAGGCCCTTGACTAATTGGCATAGTTCACTGTACTTATAAGTGGAGAAGACTTTGCCGTTCTCATCCTCGAGAAAGATCGGGACACCGTCCTTCTTCGCCTCGTGACTCTTTGCGCCGCTGCCTGAGAATGGTGTCCACTGATCTGCTGACCAGAAGCGGAACTTGCCATGCTTTGTGGTGTCGTACACCGGGCTAGGAATGTCGTCGAGTGGTACGCGAAGACCTGAGACTGTGGCAAAATGGGCAGACGCGCAATCCAAGGTGCTGGATGATGCAGGCTCGAGGTCCAGGTTTTCGGAGACCTTGTGAAGGCCCGCATCTCGTCTTATCCCCCTAGTGCAGGTATTTAGTGAGCCTCTAAGGCGACAGGCCTATACTCAGAGTGACGATGATGGGTGAACACTCACATCATAGTGCGGACTGTTGTTTTAAGCTCTATGTTTGAGTTCTCGAGGTCTTGGAGTTGACGTTGAAGGATCTCGACTTGGCGAAGTGCCTTGAGATATTCTCCTCGGGGGACCATGGGCTCTCTGTATGATGTCTCGGGCGTTGAGAATCCCGAGCCTCGACTGCTGATACCCTGCTGACCCCGTTGCATCAGCCAGAGTCTCTGTGATACACTCCATACTGTTACTAGTAGTCGGTTTGTACTTACAGACAATGCACGCTCATTGAGAAGTCCTTCGTAGACATGCAAAGGGCCTGAAGCAAGGCTGGTTGTATGTGAGGTGAGAGGAGAAGCATTGTAGATGTCCCCAGCAGGTGAAGATGGTGAAATTGAGTGAGTTGACAGAAAATTGCCCGTAGTATTGACTGGCAGTATCCCCAGACAAGAGAGCTGAGAGCTAGATGGGGTTTCAGAGCGCTGCCTGGAATCATGTCGGAAGATATGCTCAGCGAGGTCATCCATGCCCACGTCCAGTCGATAGCCTGAGCATAAGTGAGACGGAGCGAACGCCTCCACTGTCGTGTGGCCGGCCATTGGCGATTTTTGTGGGCGCCTAGAACTTGGCTGAACGGTCGCAGTCACGGTACTTAGTTGAAGCCTGGTCCTGGCAGTCCTGATAACATGTCTGGATTGCCTCGCACTCTTCGACTCTATGAGCATACAGCAATGGCTAGCTCACCGACAAGCTCACCTGCCTCCTCCACCGGTCACTTTGCTGAAGACGAATCCTCCCAGAGCGATAGAAAACCCATCTCACGACGGACTCATCTGGGGGACAGTGGCATCGGGCATGCACTGACGTGCCCGAACTATGCTCCTCTCCCTGCAATTCTCGTGAGATATGTGAAGGCCACAGGCAACAGACTGCCGATGGAAGAGTGAGTCTTCAAGTCCTTCTTGGACATCAGACTGACCACCATGCCGGCCTCGCAAAGTTTCTATGATTGCGAATGCCAAGCAGATCAAAGTAAATCCAAGCAGAAAGAGCTCAGAAGTCCGGTCAAGTCCTCGCATTCAGACTTTGGCTCCAGTTCTCTCGGCAAGCCAGCCGTGGACGAAGATGATCTAAAGATGGGTCCTGCAATCGTTGTTAAGCCTCCCGGGCCAGGGACTGCACACGTTCACGACAAATTCAAGCTACTCGCCGAAATATCTGCTCATGGTACCCAGTCGCTTGCAGACGGAGTAGCCTTGCTCGAGGACATTAAGACGGCCTATCTTGCACTTCACAAGCAACTCGACGGCCTCAAGGAAGAGCTGCGTACCCTGCCTTTCGAAGATATGACGTGGCTCAGCCCGAGGTGCGGCAGAATTTTGCATGACTAGGATGTCAAACTGACCCCGTGCTGACGTCCCTATCCCAGCTCGTCTCTTAAACCAGATCAGCCGCTGTTGCAGCCTATCGGACCTAGGTGTCACCACGAAGAAGCAAGCACCGCGCACAGCATAGGGTTGTCAATGGAAGAGATGCATGAGCCGCAGAGTCTGGACAAAGATGCCTCTAGGAGGGCTACATCATCCGAGTCGTCGTCTCCCTGGGAAGACTCTCATGATGTTGCTGATACAGTGTTGCCAAGTTCACGACCAAGTCTCTGTGAATCAGGTGAGCACAGCCCTACAGCATTGTCATTCAAAGCGGCGTGTATGCTAAGTCATTTTGGCCAACAGGAGAATGGCATCCGCATCTGTACATGGCACACGATTCATCATTTTTTCCTCCACGTGTCGTTCAACTACCCGAAGATTTAGAAGAGCTAGTTGTTCCGACCTCTGATCCGTATGAGATCGAGTATCCATACATGTTCATTCCTTCCCTCGAGTCAACTTTATCTCATGTACATAAATAATGATCAAAACTATTCTACTCGTCGACCTCCATCTCCTGGTCCCTTGTACCCAGGATCTTCGCCTCGAAACCGAGCTTCTCAACAACAAAATAGGTATGATTGTCATGCAAATGGACATAGTCTGTCTCGAAGTCCACATGCTCAGCCCTGTCATCAGGAATCATTCCGACAACGCTGCAGATCTTTTGGACATCTACCACTCGCAACTGCGAGTTACCTCGATAGGTGTGTAGTTGCACAGTCTTCCTCGAGCGCTCGTACAGTCCTTCGTTGCGTGGGCCAAATACAGAAACCAGCGCGACTGGCCGACGTGTATCGCCAACCTCACAGAAATAGCAGACTTCGGCTACCTCTAGAGTAGTGCTGATAGCAGAGAACTGTCCACGAATGCCATTGAGGTTCCCGTGTTGGCGTGCTTAACCTAAGAACACTCACCTTGACGCATCGTGCCATGCGGAGCCACTTGAGAGGCTTGTCTCGCTCCTTCCATGCTGACCGCACAACAGTGTCGTTTGGTAGTCGCAAACGTGCCCACTTCTGTACCCTGAAAGTGAACGAACCTTGCTCCACATTGATGTAGCGTTCCGACTCGTGGTAGGCAAGGTAGTCGAGGAACGCAGCAGCTTCCTCTGGTGGAATATCGCGGGCGCACCGATCTCGTGCCCGGAGAAGGACATAGCCACCACCGAGGTCGAGCGCACCCCGCGGGAGATGACTGAGTGTGGCATGTGTGCGATCAAGACGGGTATCGAGCGCCTTGATAGCGTTCTCCTGGCATCGACGTAGTGCACGTTGCGAGAGGTTGGCAAATGGATTGGACGGCTGCTTGATTTGCCCACCGAGGTCACCGATCAGCCGTTCCATTGGTAGCTGAGTGAGGCAGATAAGAGAACCCAAGAGGACAATCATATCGGGCGCGTGCCAGACGGAGTGAATGCAAGGGCGGACAACGTGGAGCCGGTCAGGGTCGCGGGCGTAGTACAAGATCTCGTGATGGAGAACTGCCGCGGAGAGCTGTTGCTTCGACTCGACCACCTCCTTTGGCATGATTGTGTCAGCATACAAGAGTGTCAACCCGCGCACGAGCTCACACAACTGTTCCCAGTACGCTTCAGGGAGCTCGTCCCGGAGCATTGCAGGTGCGTAGTTGTAGAACCATGTTTTGAACTCAGTGGCCTTGTATCCGCTGTTGACCTTCTCGGCTATGTTGCATGGTGGTCGATCGAAGAAGCCAGGAAGGAAGGGCATAGCCCGCTCGACACGACGCCCATGAGCCATCCACTTCTCGTCCGTTGCCCACACCGCGCACACCCAGCTTTTCGGATCGGACTGGGTACTACCCTTGATCGTACCACGCCACAGACTCAGATATAGTTCGGGGATGTTGAGCCAGCTGAGATGCATGAGGTCGGGTGGGAAGCAGAATGGAATGGGCAGCGTGCGGGGAAGTCCGGAGACGATGCTGGGCTTGCAGAGCCCAGTAGCCCTGCGAAGCTGCTTGTATTGGTTCTCATTCCGTGCTGATAACAGAAGACGCAGATTGCGGTCGTATTCCTCCACCGAAGGGCCACGGAGCGAAGCAAGCAGGACGTCTTCATGTTCACTGTGAGGCACAGAGACACCGAGAGGTCGTAGGAGAGCAGGGTAGTAGTGGGGACAACCAGGCTTATGCCGTCCGAGGAGTCCACAGAGTACACGGCATCCAAAAGCCCCGTGATGACCAACGGTGCCCTCAAACATTGCCATCCCGGGGCCATCAGCCATTCCGAAGGTGAAGAACAGATCCGAGTTGACACGGGCTCTCAGACCAGCGTGATAGACTGCCAAGCCCTCACGCATGACTGCAGCAACATGGTAGAAACTCGGGAATAGGAAGGAGTTGAGGTCCTTTGGATGGTTTGGGCCAGGGATGATGACGCCTGGCAGGACGTGAGCCTTCTTG
>CCBP010000345.1:5543-26974 GCA_000765035.1 Trametes cinnabarina
GAAATCGAGGGTCTGGGGGAAGGGGAAGAGGCGGAGGCCGAGACGGAGGGCGTGGCTACGACAACAAACGTGCGAGAGGCAGAGGTGGGTGGAATCAAAGCGGGTAGCCTCTCCGTTCGCCTTGGTTGGCAGAATGCTCAGCGTGCTGTCTCGCAATCTCAGTACCCCTGTGGCTAGTGAGGCGGTTGCACCATGAATATAGTCCCTTAAATCTAAGTATTGCGAGCACTACAGAACTACAGTATTAGTCTACTACATACAGTACACAGTACTAAGTACCACACTGGAACAGGAGAGAAGGAAAGTGGCTCGGTGACACGGTCCGAGGTACCGCGAAGGGCTCGGAAGAGTCGCGAACGCAGGCGAACGCTCGCGGTGCGAGCCACTCCTCCTTGCCAGGGTACTTATAGTAGCATGGCGGCATCCACAACGGTGACCCGACAAGAAGCCCAAGCACCTTCTGCTCTGTACCATCCTCTCTGGCGTGTTTCTTGAGTTCATCTCTATCGTATCAGACGGCAATGTCGAACGCACCTGAGCCCGAGGAGATCAAGACCACCGCGCCCCTCGCTCTCCCTCCGCCACCCCCAGATGACTCGGACGCGGAGAAGATCACCATCAACGGCAACCAGACTTTCAAATTCGACAAGCTGGGTCCTGTCGTGGTGAACAGTGACGGGGTGCGTTTAGCCGCTGCACAAGCAACGTTACCGACTTGGGTTGACCACGGTGCTTTCAGACCATTTCGCGCATCGCGAACTGGGAGAACATGGCGCCCATTGAGAAGGAGCGTACGCTCAGGCTCCTTGTAGCTCGCAATCAGTGAGTGCCTTAGACGCGTATCTAACTGCAGACATTGGCTTGACGAACGACTGCGTAGGTTGCGAATTGCCAATCAGGAGAAGCAGCAACAGAACGCCGTCGCGGAGGGCGACAAGTTATCCATCTCCCAGAACGCTTGAACACTTTGCTATGTTGATAGGTCTACATCATTGTATCATTAGCACCTGTAAAACTGTAACCAACCGTTCGAATCCGAGTCAGGGCGAGATATATGTGCAGTTCAAACCGGACATGCGGTACGTGGGTGGACGATTGCAACCACTTCAAACTGATTTCAAGTTGGACCTCGCGGCGGCTGGAGGACCGGAGTCCCCCAATCCAGCAGAGGTACAGTACCGAACGGTTTGCCACAAGGCCATCTCAGAGATGTGCGACGCGTATCCATGGATGGTGACTGTTCAGAAACTGCACTACCCGTACGAAACACAATTGCAAGTCCCGACCTGAGGATGGCGGGCAACAAGCTGCCCAAAAAGAATTCGACACCAGTAGGGTTCGAACCTACGCTCCCAGAGGGAAACAGATAGTACGCCGATGCGATTCTAATCTGTCGCCTTAACCACTTGGCTATATTGTCTCAGAAGCGCCCGCTCGTTATTTGTAAGATCCATATTTTGAGATATGTTCAAATCGTACCGAAGTCCATACTCGCCGACTCGGCGACGCCTCGGAGTCTCGGTCCATGCACATATTACTAGTTGGAGTACGAAGGGTTTGCGAACAACAGATGACAGCGTAGAAAGAGCCATCACCAAGACCATGCACGAGATCTGACCTTGGGATACAATGGTCACCGTTTACATAAACACTCATCCAGTACTAGTACTTCCGTCGTAGGGCCTGCGACACGCTACTAACTATGGTCAGTAGTGCCCTGACTTTTCACTCGATTCCTGGTTTCGTACGCTTTCCTGACAGCGGAGCGCTCTAGCACAAGGTTGTGCCATCTAGCAGAATACGTCAGCACATGTCCTCTGCCTCGTCGGGGTAGCGGGGTGAGGAACCTGTTGACGGCGAGGAAGTCCTGCTCCAAGCCATGGAAGCCCTCATAGTCCTTCAGCAGCCCCGGCGTATCCACTGCAGCTATATTTCACCTATCAACAGATATCAGTATATCATGGATTTCCCGACGTGGAGATATGTACGGGACGAAGCTCAGGTCCGCAATGGTGAATTTGTCGCCTACGAGCCATTCACGCTTGGAGAGCACGCTCTCCAGAACGCCGAAGACCCGCATCATTTCCTTTTGGTAGCGTTCTATGGCGCTGGTAAGCGGTTCTTGGTGCAGGAATTTGAAGTACCCGACTTGACCGAAGTACGGTCTGTGTTCGTTGGCGGTACACGGTGAGCACGCGGGGGTGCCCGTATGGTGGGCGGACATGGAATGCTCAGACGTACCCCTGCCCAGACGCTTGGAAGAAGAGCCATTGCAACAGCTCCATATTCTCGGTAAATGTTTCGACCGAGATCTGATGTTCCGGGTCGTACCTCTCCACGAGGTTATACTCGAGATGCTGCGGCGACTTCTGCTCTTGCTTCTGGAAGTCGAGGTAGATGGGTTTATATGCGAGCCCGAGCTCTTCAAGGACGATGGCGACTTTCCTGCAGACGCAACTGTGAGCCTGTCGTCTTTGAACCTGGAGAGACGCTGACCATCCATTCGGTCCGAACTTGTGTGAGTAGAGGGTGAATTGCGGCTGAGACATAATTGATGCTGTGGAAGCTGCGCCTTCGCTGCACCGTAGCTCGCGAGCCGAGAACGATTCAGCCATGTCAGGATTGACACTGGACATCCCGACCCTTATCCTGCCAATCGACGAAGGGTACGAGTCTGATCGCTCGTGGGGGTCGAAGCAGCATGCCATTTTCTCAAATGGGGATAAGACTCGTCAACGGTCCCCGCGAGCCTTGCAAATCAGCCTCGGCCCAGCCAAACACCGCGTCGGCAGAACGAGTGCTGTATGTATCGCTGTATGTGTAGGAGATAGTCAGTGGGACGAAATCCTATCCCCGTATGGAAGAGTTAGGATGATTATATAGCCTGATCAACATCATAGGCGTACCTCGCAACACGACTGAAGCAGAAGCACGACCTTGTTCGATCCGAATGTGATACGCTCACGAGGCCAGCAGGGGGAATTGACATGGGTCATGACAGTCAGAAGGGTCATGGGTTGGTAGCCTGGCAAGGTGACTTCGGTGCCCTAGCCTCTGCTTTAGGTCTGGAATGTTAACGAGGCATCTCACGGGATGGTAATTGAGGAGAGTAAAGCCACACCATGGAACCTACACGAAGTCCAGAACAGTAACCGTCCCATCGCTAGCCCCCAACATAACCCGACCGCGCTCCTCGTCGTAGTCCAACGCCGTCCAATTTCTTCCCTCTCTCGGCTGCGCCCAAACTGTCCGCGTCTTCGTCTCCAGCTCCGGGTGACAGCGCTGCATCGGGCCCGCGAAAACGGCGGCGCACAGCGCCTCTTCTTTCTTCTCCCGCACCGCGTTCTGATTGGCATGTGCAAACTCCGAGAGAGGGGCGTGCGCAGGATCGAACGCATCGGTGATCTGAGTTGCGGAGGAGTGGACGTCGTGCCCGGTGAGGTGCGCGGCACGAGCGGGACGAGGCTGGATCCACAGCGCAGTACCGCACGGCCCGAGGACTATATCTGTGCAGCGGAGGAAGCCTCGTACCGCAGTCGCGGTGCGCTCGGCGCGGACGGGAGGGAAGACGTAGGGCGCAATGGGGGCAGAGGGTGTGGATGAGCGTTCAGACGGCTCTAGTGCGTCGAGCGCAGCGTCCAGCTCGCTATTCAGCGAACGGATGGGAGAGCCATACTCCGGGTTTGGCAATAAGAGGAACTGCTCTAGCTTGTGCACATCTGAAGCCCACGGGTCATCGCTCTCGGCGCGAAGAAGGATAGACAGGGGCGCGTGCTCTCTTGATTTCCCCTCGCCATCAGCATGTCTGAGCGGATCGCACTGCTCAATGACAGACACGCCGTCGATCCAGCCGAAGGAGTGAATTCCGACAGGTTCGTATGTCGCAAATCCGGCCTCTGCTGAATGTAGCTCAGGCTCTGGAAAGAGTTCGACTGACCGCGCTCGGACGACGAGGATGCTTCTATACGCGAACACAACTTGCAGACATCGATTGTACTGCTTGACGGGTTAGTATAGCGATGCGCTTGATCGGGAAGCATTTTCGACAGGACCTGAAATCGCTCGTCCATGGGTTCTTGGGAGCCCTTGAGAAGCGCGAACGTATTCTGACGCCAATTCATAATCACGGTCTCGTAGGCGTCGTCGCTGAAGGCGATGAGATCACCTTTCAGCGCTATCGGTCTGAACGAGGTAGCGATATTGCAGACGGATTTGAACGACGCATCGCCGCCAGAACGACCGGTGATCTCCAAGATCTCAATGCTTCGCTGACCGCTATACTCCACCGTCAGAGACTGTCCGCAAAATTTGATGAATGACCAACCTTCCCGTTTGCAACGCCGTGGCGAGTGTGGCTTGGGAGTCGGGATCCGAGTTGACCACAAAGCCAGAGAAAATGGCGCTCTTCGGGGCCCAGTCTCCGAGCTTGCGGGGCTGTCGGGCACCACCATCGCCAAGGTCCCAGCATGAGATCATCGACCAGATGCCCTTGTAGACGGTAGCGACGTAGCGTCCACCATGACCAGGGAGGAAACGGACATGAGATACACCGGTACCAGAGCTCGCTTGGAAGGAAAACGAGCGCGTAGGTTCCGCAGAAGGCGAGCGCCAGAATCTCCCCAGCCGTATAGCACGGAGAACGAGCTTTTCAAGCACATCAGCGTCTGCAGCGAGAGCGTCACGGTGAGCGAAGGGAAGACCCCTTCGGAGGACTTGATCGACGCAAAGTTGCTGCCATACGATCCGCTGTCTCGACAATGCCTCGAGGCGTTTGCAGGTCTAGCGGATGTGGATGAGTAAGAAGGGCTAAAATGACGCTCACTGATAGAGCAACAGATTTGATGCTCTTACTTGGCGGAGACATAGAATGGACTGTACGGGAAGAAAAGCGAATATGTGCAGAAGGGTGTCGTCATCAAGTTCTAACAGGAGGGCCATGCCGCCCTGCGAACGTTGCAAGTTCTACCGGTGCAGGAACGAGTTAGAGCATGGACCGAGGTTGTCGGCTGAATATGAGGAAGATCGCAGACTCGGAACTCCGTTTGTACGATGCTGCATGCGGTCGGATCAGCACGTCTCTCGGAGGAAAGTCGAGCCGAGGTAGGTGAGGATGTTGAAATACTTGCTGTCCCGTCGACCGACCTACACACAAACCTTTGGAATGTGATCAATGGCGGCGAACGCAAACGATGAATGGGCGCTAAAGATAGACCAATGTCATGATGGGCGCTTGACAAACCTGCGATGGTCTGTGCGTGGGATCTTCAAGGCTGTCGGTATATATACCTCGTGCCAACGCTTGGCAACTTCAGACGATTCTTCCACGATCATAAACGCCTATGACGAGAACCCTAGCAGCGAGATGAGCACGACGGTCGTCAGACTGTCGGCGTTGACATCGCTCGTTCGGCTTCACACCTTGTTACGTTCAAAGGGACGAGCTCGTTTTAAAGCTGATGGCGTCTTATCTTCGTCGGAGTGGTTATCGTCCTTTGCTTTGTACCTACGGTACTGCGTGGTCAATATATCCGTTGGGTTCAACGCTCTTGTATTCATGTGCTCTCCGCTGACAAATTCGCGCCTTCTGAAATCACGGTCGCGTTGTCGCCACCTATCTGTGGTTTGTTTATATGGGCAATCACACAAGTTGAGCTCGAACGTATCGTTGGCGTGCCCCTCGGAATAGCAGCACGCTATCAACGGTGCTGTGTCATTGTTCATGTGGCAGCGGTTGCGTGACAGGACGCTGACAATTGTACTCATACAAAGATCTCACAGAAAGTCGACGCTGCGCCAGAATTGCACCCACTTCTTCGCATCCTCCCTGCCCACAGGTTGCATGTTCGCCAGCGTTGACGAAACCTTGACAGCGTGTGCCGTGCTGAGCTTCACCTCCTTCCTCGACAACGCCGCCTCGAAGAACGGCAAGAGGTTGTGCGCAGGAAAGTGTGCCTTCAGCGTGCCGTCGACGACATCCTGGGCGGACTTGCGTAGCTTGTCGGTCCAATCGGACACTGGTACGAGCGGGATGCCGAGTTCCTCCGCCATGTATCCAAACACATCGTTCCACGCAGATGGGCACGGGGAGGCCAGATGGAGGATGGACTCGTCCCCCTGAAGGAACTCGAGCAGAGTCGTAGCGGCGACGTCCACCGGCACCCAGGACAGCGTCTGAGACACGATGCTACCATGTCAATTTCCCCATTTGCTCATGGAATGCAAGACGCACTCACATCGTCAGCTGCAGGAAGGCATCCTAGAAGCTTCCCGACGCGGATAATAGCCGGCACCCATTCAAAAGTGCTCCAGCCGCCGACCTTTGTGTCGCCACACAGCTGGCCAGCCCGGACAACGATGGTCTTGGCCCCGGTGTCCTGCGCCGCGCGATGGAAGATCTGCTCGGTGACCCACTTGCTCTCACCGTAGCCAGTACCCAGTGCAAGCTCCGGACCGAAGTCGAGCACCTCCGGGATAGGTACATCGGCGGAGTAGTCTGTACGCGGACATGGACGGTCAGACCTCTGGATGCGCCGAGAAACACGGACAAAGGCCAACGTACTGGCCATCGACGACACCGAGCTCACAAAGAGCAAAGACGGCCCCCCAGGGATCGGGGACTTGAGGGCGAGGTCAATCAGGTTTCGCGCCCCAGCGATGAGGGGCTCGTACGAGGGTAGTGTGACGTTGAAGTCCACCCTCCAGGCTACTTCTGGATCAGAGAAAAGTCGCGATGTGAACGTTCGAGGTGCTCACCATTATGTATGATCCTAGTCACGGAGCGTTGAATCTGTGGTTCTCTGAGTGACAGTCGGCGACGAGGAGAAAACTGCACATACCTCCGAATAGGTCTTCTCGCTCAGTCCCAATTGCGGCTTGTCCAGATGGACCGGATGGAAAGACAGCTTGTCACTGGCGAGCAAATCCGGTTCCAAGCCCCACATCTTGAACGCCTCACGCTGTCTCTCTGCGAGGTTTCCGGAATTGCCAGTCGCCTCACGGTTGAGAGCATAGACCCGCACGACCCCCGGCTTCTGAAGCAGCTGCGACAGAAGGTGCGCCCCCACTCGTCCCGTCGAACCAGTAAGCACGATAGTCTCTCCGGGTAGCTTGCCGTCCGCAGCCTGCGTCCAGCGCGGCGAGAGCCAGTCCGTGGTGTACTTGGCAACGAGCGCCTTCATTTCTGCGAGACGCTTCGCGTGCTGCGCCTCGAGATTGGGACCTTTCCCAGAGACTAGACGGGCGAGGTACGCGCTGAGAGCGGCGATGGTGGGGTGAGCGTAAACAAAGTTGAGCGGGACATCGTGCGTCGATAGCAAGGTCGTCTTCCGCACGGCGTGCAACATAGTGTTGCGAATCCAGGTCACATGCAGGCTATTCGCTCAGCATAATCAATAGAAAGTCTCACAATGAAGGGAGAACGCAAGAGACCTGTCGCATCCTTGCTGGAACAAATCGTCCTCGTCGCCGATCTCAGGTGCCTTGAGGACCCTCTTGACGACCTCCCTGACATATTCCAGTACAGCATCTCCGGACCAGGAGCTGGGAGGCTGAATGTTGACTTGGAAGGACTCCTCGACCCTCCGGTACAGCTCGTCGATCTCCTGAGCGTAATCCGCGAGAGAGACGTGACGGCGAGGCGTCCCCTTGGCAGTATACTGGAACGGCTTTTCTGGCTTGGTGACAATTATCATCTGGTATCGCGCGGGTCCTTGTGAGCATGCCAGAAAGCGGGAGAAGAGACCAGGAAAAAACGCCTGACCTCCTTGAAGACGCGCGAATGCGAAGGCGCAAAGTTATTAACGCGCTCAATGGTGGGCCTGTACTGATGGTGAGAATGGCTCGCGGGTGACCAGTGTCCTCAGGCGAAACACATACCAGACCTTGTTGCGGAACTCCCCGAGCTTTTTCTCGTTGGAGAAATCGAACGGCTCTTTGGGCTGTATGATGACACCGTTCTGTGAGCGGCCTTGCCCAAAGATGATGGCAGCTTGGACGTGGGGATCCTGCAGAAGGATAGCCTCTGCAAGTAAGAAAGACAAATACATGAGCATATCTCAACGCAAACTGCGCCAATCGGACATGATACTCACCAAGAGGTACAGGGTTCGTCTGCATCCGTCGCTATCAGAAAGCGATTCACGACGAGGAAGCGGGAGAACTGCTTGCCTTTTCTCCGGTGGATAGAGCGATCTGGTCGTCAATACGACCATAGAACCTGTACAAGTTGGGTTTGGTGGGATGTTCCTCGAGAAGGTCGCTCATAGCATAGGCAGGTCGCCCATCAATCTGGGTATTGAAGATGTTCGGCGACCACGTCGGTGAGTCCTACCGGACGCCAGCAATCTTAGAACGGAGTCATCATTGCGAAGATAAGTGGGCGTACCACCACGACCGGCTCGAAGACATGGGGTAGGCCCTCTTGAAAAACGCGAATGAACTCCACGGGAGGTGAAAACGAGAAGTACTCCCAGTCGCTCATGGGGATTTTCGTCGTGTCAACCATCAACTTGACTACGGCACCGACCTCCGTCCTGAGAAGAGCGACGTTTAATCCTACCGAAGAGAATAACGACGTCTGCAAAATATAACGCACGCCCCGAAGCCGGTCATGATTTTCACTCCTTGCTGAATGAGCCTGTCGCCAATTTCTTGGTTGAGCGGCGCGCCGGCGTACAACTGCACTGCGTGATGAATGGTCAGAAAGAGAGAATAGACGGGAGTCACGCACGATGCTCTTGAACTTCTTGAGATGCTCGACTGCCTCCTGTTTGCGGGACCAAGCCTGTGCAACAACAATCAGCACGGTCATAGACAAGTGCCCACAAATGCACTTCACCTCAAGCATTGCAGGAACGCACACGAGGAATTCACAGTTGGTTGCCAGCATCGCTTGCAATACATTGTCGGGTGTAACAGTGATAGGAGGCGACGATGGGCGGAATACCGAGATCACAACGCCTGTGCAAACCTGGAAAAAACCGGTCAACCAGGTGAATCGCGAGGACATCGAAGAGACTCACGGCCCATGTCAAGCAGACGCAACCCATGATATCTGTGGAAAGCCGCAGAAGTTGGAATCCAACCTTGAAATGGCTCGTCATGGGCAGACTTACGAAATTGTGGCAAGCTGTGCATGCCGACATGCGATCCGCAAAGGTCAAAGTCACCGAAGCCTAACCCGTTGTCAAAAACCCGAAAAGATCGGGACCGCCGTATTGCAAACCACACGTACTGCTAAGGAAGCCCCAGCGAGTAAAGTGACGGTGAGGGAACGGCACCGGCTTTGGGAAGGAAGTTGACCCTATGATGCGATTTGTCGGGTTCTGTACCTCGATTGCAGAAGAAATATACATACCGGAAGAGTGGAGGATGAGACAGGTCTTCTCATCATTCTGCGGTGCCATCTCGATGTCCAGACCTTCCTTGCTCTCGTTGTAAAGATCGCGGAACTCGGGCAATGGTACGATCTCGATCTCGTAGCCCTCCTTGGTCAGAATATCCTTGGCCTCGTCGGCGAGACGCTGCATGGCCGGGTCATGGCTCACGAACAGATGGCGGAGGGCCGTGCGGCGGGTGAGATGAGCAATAGCGACGGCCGAGTTCCTGATGGAGAGAGGAAAGACGCCATGTCCAAGGTACATCATCCCGATGTATAAGGTCAGCAGAGTGATGGAGTCTATGACTGAGCGTAAGTCCCAGGTTATCGAGTCTACGTGTTGCTCCACTGACCTGCGATGGCCAGAACGCCGAGATTGGAACCCTCCGGGCCCTCCTCCGCGGTCGTCTTAGGCGTAGGGACATGGCGCGAAACGAACTTGGCTGCCTTGCGAATTGCGGGAAAGACCTCCTTGTAATGCAGCTTCTGTGTTTCGCCCTGCTCATCATCGTAGGCAAAGATCGGATGTTCAGGGCTCTTCTCAGCGTGGAAGGCGTACAGCTCGGGGATAGTCAAAGAGCCATAGAACGGCGGCGGCACCCATGTAGTGCTGTTAACACCCTGTGGGGATAATATCTTCATTTTGTCGGATTGGACTACCATCATTTGGAGAACGAGGAAGTGGGGAATGAATATGTACTGCCGACATTCGCGCACATCCTCTTTATATGTGTCCACGGGGACTCACGGCACCTGCAGAACGGTATCAGCGTGATATTATTGATCTTGGCCCCCCAGAGGTTACCGAGCTGTATGTACCAGACTGTACCGCAAGGAAGCTTCTGAGCGCGGTAAGACACTGTTTGGGACCTTTGACCATGTGGGCGGGAGACTCCTATACATAGAGTCAATGATTCGCAACATACAGAAGCGACCTCGTCCAGACCTCGTCCGCGTACTGTAACGTCGGGCGCTGCATTCTTACTCATCTTCTGGGGCTGCCCGAGGGTGACCATTGTCATCCCGAGGATGAGACGTATGAGGTGTAAGCACGATAAGAAGAGCAACCGGGGTCCTGAGACGTGTCCGGCCTTTGCGGATCTCAGGTCTCAGATCAAGTTACCGGTCGGTAACCGATGATATGTCCGGCGGTCATCTGATTCTCTGCTTTCTGAGTTAAAGGAACGTACTTACATTTTGCCTCACTGCCCATGAGAGGACATGATATCTTGAGGACGATCCAAATTTCGTCAGCACTCACCGATTAATGATTGCGCGCCATATGTCGGACTCACAAAGGCGTTATGCAAACGCAAACATATTTTCTCATCCTACCATTACGGTCCTGATCATGGGAAGCCAAAGGTAAATGTCCTCACGAAAAACGATCACAGAGATCATGAGCAGTGCTACGTTCGGAGGGTAAAAACAGCATGTAAGTAGAGGATGCCCAAAGCAAATCGCCTCAATCATTTGGGTCGCCTTTGCCCCATTCACCGTCTGAGAAACCATCACCCACCGGCACCCGGTAGCTGTTCAAGAAACGCGCGGGGTGCCTACTTGATCAGCGGAAAGGACTGCGATGCTTGGGATGGCCATCCTCTCTCAGGCCGTCGCAGTAGCATGAGTCGTTCCGGCGGTCAAAGTCGTGGAGACAGCGTGTCTGGTGCTAGCGGAGCTCGTGGAGAAACTAAACTCTTTGGAGACGCTAAACTCCGTCGAGACACTGAACTCTGAGCTAACGCTGGACTCCGTGCTGACGCTGTAAATCACGGAGGACTGGTAGGAGGCGGTCGACACCGAGGACGACGGGGAGCTGGAGGAACTGACGGTGGAGATACTGAAGAGGACCGAAGAGGGGGAGGAAGTAGTCGAGATCGAGATCGACGGAGAGCTCGACGGGAAGGATGAAGCGGTAGTCGTAGCGGGCAGCTCAACGCAACTGTAATACGAGGTCACGGGCGCCGTGTGTCCAGGGGCGCTGACGACGATGTTCGTGATGATGCCAGAGGGCAGCCCGACGCCCGTCGAGGTGGAGACGTGGATGGGGGATGACTCTGTATCGGTGCCGGACACCGAAGTGAACGCAGAGCTAGAAGTCCCGCTGACGGGGTTGGATGCGACTGTCCCGCTAACAGGGACAGAAGTGAACACGGAGCTCGCGGATTCGCTGACCCTAGCCGACGAAAACAACGATGAGATGACGGACGACTCGGCTGACACGCTGATGAATACGGAGGTGACAGGAGAGTCGGCAGAGACGCTAGTGTACACGGTCGTCGGTACTGAGGACACCCACGAGCTGCTCTTGTAGTGGGAAGAGGATGCAGCCCGCGAAGTCGAAACGCTCGGCCAGCCATACGACGACGGGTTGGCGCTGTCCGTGCTGATGACGGAGCTGATTACGGGGCTGCTGCTGTAGCCGGTGGATGTCGGAGCGCTGATGGGGAAGCAAAACAGAGTAGACGTCGCTGTACCGCAGCCGAAGGTGGACGTAGCCGTACTAGTCACGACGGAGCTGGAGAGCGGTTCGGTAGGCACCGTAAAGGTCTTGGTTGTAAGGATCGAAGAGGCCGTCGTCTCAGTCACAACCGTCCCACTTTCGGTGAAAAACGAGGACGTCACATTCGTCCCACGTTCCGTGAAAGACGTTGAAGAGGAAACAGCGGTCCCGGTCGTAACGGTGGTAGAACTCTCAGTGGCAGTGATAAACACAGTAGTCGGACTGCCCGCCGAACTGATGTTCACAGTCGTGCCCTCAAGAGGAACGGCAGCGCCTGAGATAAACAAAAATTAGCAATGATTGGAAGGCGTGTATAGCGTGTGCAGGGGCGTACCATGAGAGACGAGAAGTGCGCTGATAACAAAACCCAGAAGTTTAATCATCCTGAACTCGTTTACGATAGTCGGCGGTGCAAGAGGGTGTCTGACCACAACAGAGACAAAAGAGAAAGGAGAGGTTGTGTGAGGGTGGAGACATCTCGTCTGCTCCTTTATACGTGGTTACGTTGCCGTACCAGATACTCATGGATGCCGAGTGGGACGAGGCGCTGTGGGTAGCACAGGATTGATTCTCGCAGGCAAAGTTGAAATGCAGTCTCCGTAAGCAAAGGAGATGCAGCTCTCATTGGATTCTCCAGACCTAGGAGTTCGCTTCGCGGCATGACAAGGCCGTGTCAGATGGCTCGCCTTCGAAATCCGCAGCATGACATACCTGTGCTACATAACATAAGGCCACTTCGTCCTCCCTGGTGGCTGAATGTAGACGGCTAGCCATCCAAGCTCCATGGGGACAAGAAGGCCCGGAGAACTTGAAGGCATTGGACAGTCGCAACTCCCACTGGCCAGTGGCCATGCCCGCTCTGTTGCACTGCGCATGACGGATTGACATCTGAGATCAAGGTGCAAGAGATTGGGAGGAATTCATATGTCTCCGCAGTCAATGCGCGTGAATCAAATAAGCCAAAGGGACCGCGAGCCAGAGCTGAGGACATACTGAGCTGGGATCCTTCATGGTTGTCAGCGGCGTGGTCTATCTGTACCCGAACACACCGCCAATTTCCACTACTGGCTCTCGCGGTGGGCTGACGAGGATATAAAATGCTGCGCATCGTGCGCAGCGTCCAAGACGTGGAGTGACTCTTACAGCTTGCAACTTCCAAGATGGCCGAGTTGTTCCTGAGGCAGTGTCGCAAGCGAGCTTGCCCTGTAAAATCAGGTTAAGTACAGAATCTCAATCCTGAGTCTCATCCCCATATGACTACATCGGCACACAATTTCGGGTCTTATTGAAGGTATCCACTGTCTATTCTGCCGGGAACGACTCGGAAGACTAATTGGTTCTCTGACTTCGGGCAGATTAAAAGGATGCTTTATAATAGTAGTTGGGATGAGCATTCTGCTGAGTAGCAACATTAACCACGCTGTATAGCAATCATAGAGAGACACTTACCTGGACAGTACCGGTACCCGTCCAATACATGCGATACGGACTGCAGGACTGCGATGCAGTCATGGTCAACGTTGCCGGGCCCGCGCAGGCCGCTCTCTGAATACAGTCGTGACGGACCACGGCAAGCGACGGCAGTGCATGGTAGGCGCTCGACATTGCCGGGCGGCCGTCAAGCGCCCATACCGAAAGAACTCACGGCGGACAAGCCCCTTCGCAGCACCATGCGATAGCCGTGTCATAGACCTACGGTTAGTTTAACTATCAGGCTATGACACACCTATAACACTATGGATTGAAAATGCATCACGTGACTGATTTTTGTTTTCCTTTGGTCGGGCTATAACACCTACCACTAAGGAGGCTTTGCCTGCCGTGTGAGAACACCTCGAATCTTTTTTTTTTTTTTTTTTTTTTTTTGGTGGAGCGGATTAGATGCCTTGAATTACAGTGGTCCCCAGGGGGGCATGCTGTGCAATTCGCGATCAAGCAGTATGATCAGGCCCGCTAGTGACAGTCCCAGAGGTAGGCCTCCGAGATAGCCAGTTGAGTACTGTAGCCATATCGATGTCACAAGAAACCGCGAGGAAATGCCGTTACGCACTCAGTGTGGGACTCTGAGAGAGACTAATTCATCTGACCTACACAGGTAAGTCATCCTTGGCCTCTCCGTATACCCACTAAAAACCCCGCCATCTCCCACCCAATTGAGCGGGAGGCCGTTGCTCCTGTCTAAGATGGGATACCATGTCGCCTCAACTACCTCGGGCTTGAGAGCGCGTTTGCCGAGGAACTTCGCGGCCGCGAGTCTATCTACCGTCAGGCGTCTATCGACGGCAGCATACCAGCGGTTCGTAATTTCCACAGCCGAGAATTCCTTCCCATTGTTCTGAATGACTCGCTCACAGCGGAGCTTCCAGATGAGGTGGATTGCTTCTGACGCTAATATTGTCCACAGTCGCTCAAGAGAGGGGAGGCGTTCACCTGCATCATTCTCGAGGATCAGACACGGAGCACCTATCATTGTGCCCCAGGACGCGCCCGGCCAGCCTCTGCCGGTGTGCGTCCATGTACGTCGGAGGAGTTCAACAACCTCCTCACGCCCCTTCGCACTGCAGTGAAACAGTATGTGGTCCATAGATTCCGTATCGGTGCAGACTTTACACACTGCCCGCTCCCGAAGAGGGTCCGGCATGGATGGGCGGAGCCAGTGGCGGCCGACCACGTACGCGTCATGTATCACCTTCCACATGAATTGCCGGCACTCACGCGTCACGTCTTTCTTGCGCAGGGCCATCCAGACCGTCGCATCTTTGACCAGGTGGCCACAGGACTCCTGGAGATCATCAACTATACGATCAATGTTCACCGCTGCACTTGGACGTGGAGTCAGTTTCAGTGCTCGCTGCGCACTAATAGCATGGTACGCGAGCTTTTGAGTCATGAATGCTAGACTCGCACCTGACACATAGAAGTTCTGAGGGATAGATAAATCTACGTTATCCGTGTCAACCCTTGCTGCACCGAGGCCTGCCAAGCGGTCAGCGCCTTCATTTCTGGGATGGCCACTATGGCCCTTCACCCATCGGAAGGCGGTATGTGCGCGTCGCTGTCGGAGTGCAGCTAGGGTCGCTGCCATAATGTGCCCATTTGTAGTGGCCAGAAAGCCTTGATCCTCATGCTTATGGAAATGCTTGGTGATCATGTCCATGACCGTTCTGGAGTCTGTTTCAAGGACAAGGTTGGTTGCATCGTCCGTTCGGGATGAGGCTAGGTATGTAGCGACCGCCTCTCCAGTCTGATTAGACTGATCAATTTCTGGCGGGAGCCGGATGCTGGCGTTCAGCGGGTGTTGAGGTTCGACAAAGATGCCAGCCCCTGCTGAAGCATCACGGTCACCGTTTCTAAGGCACGAGCCATCAGTGGCGATGGTGATCTCACTCATTCCGTCAGAGGCTAGCTTTGTGCACAGTCGCTCTTGAGAGGGCTGGGATTGGTCCGTGAAGATTCGGAAGACGCTGCTGACTGTGCCATGTGTCGTTATCCTGCGATCAAACACGGTCGCGTCTTCGAAACCCCCGGTAAGAGCCTCCTCCATCTGCGCTTCTTCATAGTCTTCCGGGTGTTCACCGCGTGGGTCCCATTTGGGCGGCAGGAGATTTATGAAGTTCTCAGCGCGTGTGTAGCAGCGGTGTGGGTTGCAGCAGCAGAAAACTGTGATCATCGTCTCGCACGATGGACAGCTGCAGCACTCTGTTGGCTGGTGGTTGGGCTCATGTAAGTGTGCCGCCAGTGATTCGAAGTCACCCACCGTCCTCATATTATGCTTATTTTTGAGGCAGGTTACGACTGCCGACGGCAGGGCGAGCCTGCGCACGGCCTTCAAGTCTGTTTGGCAGTGGTCCCACATTGGCATGTTTCTGAGGATGGAGCGTGAGAAAGCAAGTCCCTCAAGTCGGAGGTTGTATTTGGAAGCTACGGTGAGCAGGTCTTTCAGTTCATGTGGGAGAGCTGATTTCTTGGGTTTCCAGTGCTGGAGGAAGGGATTGATCCTTAAGGCTGGATCCTTTACACCGCAGTCTTTTGGGACGAAGTGGGCAAATAGCTCGTCTGCAACATCGGCCCACCATGGGCGGTTGGGACCGAGCGCAAGGTATGATTTTAGCCAAGTCACCGTAATGGCGTCATTCCTAGCTTCGAGGTCTAGGATTTTGAATCCACCTTGCTCAAACGGTAGCGCAAGGTGCGCCATGCCTACCGGGGTATTGTGTTTATCGTCCCAGATATACTTGCGCAGTATTTTGGTAAGTCTGGACCAGATTTGGTCTGGCATTCTCTGGACGTCGGTGAGGACCTGAGTCATGCCCCCCACAAACATTTGAGCAACGTGGCGTTTGCCTTCCAGGGTTGTACGTCCAAGTTTCCATCGCTTCAGGGTGTCATCAATTTTTGCGAGGCGGGGCGACCAGACATCACACTCGCCGATGTTGCTGCCAAAGAATGCCCCAAGAATGCGCACCGGTTCTCCTTCGCCAGCAACGTGGACATTTGGCGGGTAGTCCTTCCACCGACCAGTAGCCTTGTATGTCTCGGCAAACTCCTTCCTGTAAGCAGGGGAGCCAATCGGTATAATCTCCGTTTTTGATATATTGAATTTAGCTTTCGCAGCTGAGCACCTAGGATCCGTTGTAGATCTTCGAATTTGTCTCCCTCACGAAGGTATACAGTGGTGTCATCCGCAAAGAGGGTGGCTTTGAGAGCTTCCAGCCAGGCAGGCAGCTTGAATCCTTGCAGGTTTGACTTCCGGATCATTGCTGACAGGGGTTCAATTGCTAAGTCAAACAGGAGACAAGACAGGGGGTCACCTTGTCGTACACCGCGATATACCCGGTATGGCTTACTCATTGCACCGTTTACCATTATGGAGGTCTCCGCTGAAGCGTACAGTGATTTGATTATGTTTACAAATGATGCGGGGATTCCAAAACGCTCTAGGACACGCCAGAGGTAGTCATGCGAGATTTTATCGTACGCCTTTTCCTGGTCCAAGGCAACAATTGCTCCATTCTCCTCCTTGGCTTCAGCCCATAGCATCATCATGCGGGCAAGCTGGGTCTGATCCCGAAGACGTCTGCCTGGCACGAAGCCGGCTTGCGAGGGGTGGACAATGGACGGGGCAGCCAACGCGAGCTGGACCGCCATAATTTTGGTAAGCAGTTTGTAGTCCGTATTCAGGACAGTGATCGGTCGGTAGTTAACAACCTTCGTTTTCTCGCCCTTCTCCTTCCAGATGGGAGCCATCCATCCGTCCGCAAAACCTGTACCTTCACATACACCATGCTGTTGTATGTCTGCGAAAGCTGCCTGGAGAATTGCAAGGACGTCAAGCGCAGGTTTGCCCGCATGCCTTGAGTCTTCCTTGAAGCGCTCCTGGAGAGTCTTCCAGACTTCATATTGAATGCCGTCAACGCCCGGCGCGGTCCCTGTCTTCGCATGCTTCAAGGCAAACTCGCAGTCATCACGGTCTACCCGTGCTGCCATATCCTCAATGTGTAAGTCATTGATTCGAGTGTCAAGGCTATCGAGAACGGTTTGAATATCACGCTCTCTCACATCTGCAGATGTAACATCCGGACCATCCTTCTGGATAAGATTGTGGTGCGCTCTAGCCACCTTCGCCATCTGGGACGCGTCCGTTACGAACACCCCCGAGCCTTCTGGGCTTTCAAAAGCTGGGATCAGCTCTCTGGGGGCCTTGGGTTTGTGCAAGTTTACCCAAAACTTAGTCGGCTTTCTCCTCAAGCCGGTGCTTCGCGCGTGAATTGCCTTGACGTTGCTTCTGCCACTTCGCCTGCAGACCTCTGATCTGGGCTGTCAACGCATTAATCTCAGCCGCTTTTTCGCAGTCATCCACATGTCGGTCATCCCGTAAGTGTTTCAGCAATGATTCCAACGCGTTGATATCGCTCATGAGTTTTGGAACTGTCGCCTTCTCCAGAGCTCTGGCCATCGCGAGCCAGTCCTTCTTCAGCGCAGTCAGGACGGTCTGCGGATTGTGGGTATCCGTCCTCGAGCCGGATCTCTCAAGGTCTTGTAGCTCATCCCAGGCCTTGAGACCTCTCGACTTCATCCGTTTAGTTAAGTCCTTATTGGTGAGCAGATGCAATGGGAAGACTGTCCTGCCGGGGCCGACTTCTGGGTCATTGGGGGTTGAGAGCTGCACCATCGCTAGTAAGTGATCCGTCTTTATACTAGGCTGCTTGATATCCCACTGGCGCGCAAATTGGAAGATGTCATCATTGACATAGATTCTGTCTAAGCGGGACATTGTGGCCGCTTCGCCAGAGCCTCTGTGGAATGTATAATTCCTGGCTGACGGATGAGTGGCTCTCCATCCATCGACGATCATGAGATTCAACGCTGATTTCAGCTCGTCCAGATCTTCGATTGAGGGGTCATGCGCAGGCGAGATGGGGAGCCTGTCAATGGGGTCTTCGACGTTGTTGAAGTCCCCGGCCATGAGGTGAGGGCGGGGGAGAGACGTGTGGACCGTGTAGTACTCGAGCACCTGCCTGAAGAAAGCTCGTCTTTCGTTTACGCCTTCCGAGGTAGGGGCGTACACGCACAAGAGGTGGCGCACATCCCCGCCACGCCAAGCTACCGACACTTGGATTGCACATCCAGGTACAATCACCTTCATTTTGGCATTTGAGGTGTTAATCAGCTTGGCGTTCAAAACCACAGCCACACCCTCCTTCTGCGTAGGAGCATCGGGGTGCGGCGAGTGAAGAATCTTCACGCTACCAGCATACATTTCATGTAGGTCAGCGACGCGACGGTCGGTTAGGTGCGTTTCTTGGACTAGGAGGATCGCGATGCGCTCCTCACGCATCATGCTATATATTCTCCCCCACTTATTGTCTGGATGATCTGGCAGCATAGTACCGAAACCATTGATGTTTAGAGTTGCCACTATAGCAGTGGTCTTTTGTCCAATCTTCTCAGCTCTGTGTCTCGGAACTCGGTTAGGTTCAGGCGCTGGCTGCGCGGTGACATCTGCCGCGGACGCTGGTTGCACCATCATCGATGGTGCATTGCAAGGTCTGTCTGAACCTGTGGAATCAGCCGGGGATACACCCGCGGCGCCTACTCCGTCCGTCGAGAGAGGCTGCGGTACCACCGCGTGAGGCTCTATCTGAGGCTCTGAACGCTGCCGTTCAGGCTGCGCCGAGGACGCAAACAGCGAAGGTTCATCAGGCCTATGGCCCTCCACACGCTGCGGCGGCTCGTAGCCACTACTCCCTTGGCCCTGCTCATCATCAAGGGGCTGTTCAGCGGCTAAGAACGACACCTCTCCGAGCTGGGTTGCCGATGCGCCTAAGTCGAAGTCGGTACCGTCGGGGTGCTGCAGTAGCTGCCTAGTCGTATTCGTTGGTTGTGTTGTAGCTCAGTAGACTCCCTCACAGGCGTGCTAGACCTGTAAGATCAAAGTCGGGTTAGTGTCTCAGAGGTTGCTTGCCTGTATTCAGCACCGCGGCCTGGTCCCGCGGTACCTTTCCAAGCAAGCAGGGGTGCGCCCTCTTGTGGTAGCGCAAGAGAGGGCACATGTGGGAAAAGGGAGGAGGTATTTGTCCAGGGATCCGAGCGCTCACGGATGTACGGGGATGGGGAAGCCTGCAAACAATTATTGGGGCGGTGCAGAGCACGTCAAGCAGCGTATCTAGGTACATGCACGGTGATGCTACAGGATTACTTCCTCCTGCCATGGCCTCTGCCGCTGCCTCGGCCACGCGATCCACGAGATCCTCGTGCTCCGCCACGGCCGCCGCGCCTCGGGACTTCCTTCCATATGTCCTTTGCTTGCGCAAGCGGGTCGGGGCCAGCGGAACTCTCCGCCGGTTGGTTGGAGGTGGTGGCATATATGTCGTCCACACTCGTCCCTTGCCACCCCGGCACCTTGGGGAGGGGCAGTCGCGCGCGCAGTGGGATGTGTCCTTGCATAGCTTACAGTCGACGACGAGCTTGTTGACCGCCAGGCAGTGGAGGCCGCGGCGGTAGGTCTTCGCGTTCGTGAAAAAGCCGACCCAGCGTTTGTACTCGACCCGGGTGTTCGAGACCGGCTTGCCCGAGATGAGATAGGCAGGGGCTGAGCGGCCAGATGACGGATCGTCGGCCATGACAACGGACGCGTCGAGAGTATCCGTGGCCATCTTCACGAGCTCCGCAAGGGTACCCGCTGCTTCCCAGTTCGCTGCAACTTGGCGAGCGGTGAACCACAGGAAGTCGCGGTCCGCCCAGAGCTTCTCCTTGATGGTGGTGAGGACAGCGTGCTTGGCGGCGGTGGTGTCTTCCACCGCTCCCGTTGGGCCTGAGAGGACCATGATGGTCCAGGGCTGCTCGTCCGCAGCTATCGGGTAGACCGAAAAGGAGAGCGTCGGATGGACGGCAAAAACGCTCTGCCACAGGAGGTACTCCCGCAGGAGCGACTCACCCGGACCCAACTCAATAAAGTAGGTCCAAGGTTGGCCGAAGCGGTTCTTCTCGCCTGCGTGTTTCATTTCGGGGGCGTAGACCATGACCGACGGAGGCGGCTGGGGTTCGTCCGCATTGCGGGCGGGCGTGGACGTTGCGTCAAGGTCCTTGAAGCGTGAGGAGATCTCACCCTCTTCAGACACGCCGTCGCGCATGGACTCGTCTTCCTGGATCGGGCCCTGAGTCTCCGGGGCCTTCCCCTTCCCCAGCGTGGAGTGGGAGGCAGGGGTCGAGGGCTGCATCGGAGGTAGAAAGCGGAGGGACTGAAGGAAGGTCTTGATCTCCGCCGCCTTCTCCGGCGATCTGGTCACGAAACGCTGTCCGCCTCCGTGGATGACTGCTGCCAGGACCGACGCAGAGTTCTGTCGGACGCCGGACTCCTGGTCCGGGCTGGTGTTACCGAAAAACTTGTAGACAGGGACATGGGCAAGTGGCATAGCACCTGACGTGAATACCAGGCAGTTCTTCTGAAGGGTGCCCGGAGCCGGGCCTTGGCGTGACATGCGCGTGTGTGGGTTCTCAGCCTGCGCGGTTGGAAGACCCTTGAAGTCTGCTGCGTCGTACAGATGGAGCGGAGACTGCATCTCGTAGATAGTGGGGTTCGCACGTGAAGGAAGCGGAGCTGGCTGCCTTAGCGGTGGCTCAGGAGAGGGGGTGGTTGGGTAGGTTGGGAGGGTAGGGGAAAGCGGCTCGTGTTGGGTGTACTCAATCGTCCTAGGAGGCTCTTTCCTTTGGGCTATGCGCCGTTCCTGTTCATGCAGGTGAGAGGAGCTACTCAGCACGGGCACATACTATACTCACTTCGGAGACGTTCCTGGTGTGCTCCTCGGTTTGCTCTGCAACCTTCAACCGTTTCTGCGGTCTGGAGGACGGCGGGGTCTGAGGAGTATTGGTGCTGGGAGACATGTCACAGGGCACGGTTATTACTAGGGTGCTGATGCACTTGCCCATACGCCTTTGTTTTTATAGACATAACGAGACAAAGGGTGTATTGCTCTCGGGGAGGCAAAGAGCATGGGACTGAGATTCCTTTGGCATGTGCGGGTGGTGGAGTGAGACAAAGCCGCGCTTTGT
>CCBP010000346.1:0-11695 GCA_000765035.1 Trametes cinnabarina
AGCGAAGATCTCGCATATGCAGCCTGAGGGCATGCGTGGGGCCCCTGGACTTGCCATGATTGCAGGACTGCTCAGCTTCCTGCAGTACGTTGGTGCATTCAAGACGGTGGGGCGCGTTGAGATGTTTGTTGTGGAAACCTGCCTCGTGAGTCGGAATAGCCGAAAGCATGGGAGGACCTCGGAGGCAGTGTGGGTGATTGTGGGCGCTGAACGGCCCATGACCGTGCCACGCACCGCGCAACTTCTCCATCGCCAACCTCATTGCTTTGGGCCCGCACATATCGCCTCACACCACGTTCATGCCAGGGGAGACAGCTATGATTATTCTCGCATCTTTCAAGCCTCGGAGGCACGTTCTACGTATACTGAGACTCCTCCTCATCCGGAATATCGATGTCGTGCTCATCGAGCGCGCCCCGCAGCCTCGCGTTGTGATCCTCCAGACGGCGACAATTGTTCATCAAATCAAAATGCTCGTATGTGAGATCGTCGAGGTGCTTCTGGGTCTCTTCAAGGCGACGTCGGTACTTCTCGATGACCATCGCAACTGTGTTCATCGCTACGAACTCCGCTGGCTCAAGTCGGGCCAGGAAACTTTGTGCTCCGAGCCGCTCTGAGATAACGCGTGCCCCCGGTCCGTCATTGGTATGTGCTACAGGTCAACCAGTGAGTTGCAAGTTTTGGTCTGACATTCATGAGCTGCAGCCATACCTGCCGCCTGGGGGAGGGCACTTCGGGGGACATGTCGCGAACTGGCGACACTGCTCAAGGTAATCGATATCAGCACTGACCTCTTCGCTTTCTCCCTGACGCGCAGCAATGCCAGCACTTACCCGGGTAGTCAAACTCTTCGACAAGCTGGCTCGGATTTTCCATCTCGACGAATGGCTCCACCTGCGCAGTTTGCGCGCCGCTGGCATCTTCGCACGCAAACGTGCTGGTAAGTTCATTCCGCGCTATCAGAGAGTCCCGGCATAACCGCTTACTTTTTTTTGCGCTCTTATCATCGCTCTGCACAAGGTCGCGGATGTATTGCGAGTCCGAAAGCTGACTGTCCAGGGCCCCTCCCTCGAACAACCTACGAGGGACAGAGCAGCGGTGAGCATTATATCTGGACGGCGCACCTCGTTACTCACGCTGATGTGCGACGTTCTTTCAGGCTGCGCTGGGCGGCACGTCGGACAGGCCTGGCGGGCGGGGGCGGGCTTCCAGTGTCCACCTTCTGCACCATGGGGCGACCTTTGCTCGGTGGCCTGAGAGAACGGCATCAGTGTCTCCGCTTTCAAGCTGATTCAAATGTCCAGCGGCGTACTTCCTCGTTGGCGCACTCGAAGACGTGCCGTGGCTGACTTTGTGCGAGGTGCTGGAGACCATTGACTGCACCTTGACGAGACGTCGATCTCGCGAGAGTTGCAAGTGCGAAAGCGACTTTTTGGATACTGACGCGCGTTCTCCTTTTATAGGTGTGGCTTGACCCCAACCCAAACACGAAACGATCGCCCTTCTGTTGAAAGAGGATCACCAAGGTCGCACGTGATCAGAGACACGACACGCACTCTTCAAGAAGTTTGCCAGCGTGCAGCAATTCTGGCAAACGTCTTGCGCCGTTGAAGTGTCTTCCCTGTTCGCCATGAGCTCCTCGAACCGGCTCCCTGTTCTCCCCCCCCTCCCAAACACACGCATTTTCAACTTCCCGACGCCGGTCACGCCGCCTGCGCCATCGCCGCTATCGACGCCAAGCCATGGTCATGTCCCGCAGTATGGCAGCTCACCGGCGAGTCCCTCCTCATCCAACCATTTTCTTTCCTCCGCGGCAGCTCAGCAAAGCACGTTGGGAGCGATCAACGCTCAGGCCCACGGGCACCAGCAGCAGCCCCAGCAGCCCCCGCTGCCCGCACTGAGCGGGGCCTCCTTTGCGCCCCTCGACAACTTAGGGTGGGAGACCTCTGCAACTGGCGATACAAGCACTCCGGAGGCGACCAACTCCGTCGCCGTCGCTTCGCACAGTTCCGTTCTCCCACAGAAGTTCATTGACAACCTCTCGAACGACCTCAACCTGCTTGAAGCCCAGAATGACCAGATGCATCTGTTTGTCGATGTGCGTACAGATGTCTCACCTTCGAGTACAACCTTGCATTCTCACCTCATGCTTTCATACTTCGTAGCTGGGCTCTGTGCAGCCTGCGTTGAGCCCGGCTGATCTTGCGCCCCGCCTCTACATCCTCGGCGCAATTTTTGCCTTGGGAGCGGAGCAAAAACGTGCCGCGGTCGAAGCCGCCAAGAGTGTGCAGAACTTACCGGCCCTTTTTACAGACCTCAAGATACGCCTCGAAAACACCTTCGTGTTTACATCACAGCAACGCGTACGTTGAAACGTCTCAGACTTCGCGTCCATAGCCATGCACTAATCCCGCGTGTCATGCTGAGCATAGGACAATATCCGGGCTATTGTCCAGGACCACATCTTTCAGCCGAACCGTACGGAATTCAAGACAATGTTCACTGACATTGAGGTAAGTCACGGATCACCCTCGAGTACAACTCCGTACGTTGAAGGCTGACGCAAGCTCAGATCATCCTCGAGAAGGACCAAGAGAAGATGGCCCTGCAGAACGTCTACGGCAATCCCTGGCGCATGAAGCAGCTCACCACGCTCATCAAGGGCACCTGCTCAGGTGTTCGCAACCACTACCGTCGCGAGGTGAGTACCGGACAAGCGGTCGCCGTAACTTAACGCCATGCTCACGACGGGTTGTAGATATGCGAGAGCATCGACGAAACAGGCAAGAAGAAGTGCTCGCTCAGTGAGTTCACGTACAGGACAGCCATGAAATACAAGCTTGGCGGCGCGGGCACACAGTTGGATCCCACATACTCCGTGCACATTGCTCTTCTGGTACGCCCTCTGCGCGGCGATGAGTCTTGCAGCAATCTGACTCCTCTGACAACACAGCGGCGCTTTGCTATTGACCACCCACTCCTACGTGGAGCTGCTGAGAAGGAAGACGCCGTGGATGACGACGGCGTCGCTGGCGAAGACGGCTCGGTCTCTCACACCACCGCGGAGGATCCTGAAGGCGGTCCTCCGCTTAAGAAGCAGAAGGCCTCTCGTGCCACTGGCAAGCGGCCATCCAAGGGCGACGACTTCTGGAGCCAAGTCGACGCTTGGTTCGCAGAGAAAGTCGCTGCTATGGGCCCCAGGCTCATGGCCCCGTCGTGGAGAGGGTGAGTCAATGACGCGCTTCTCTGAGCTTCAAGTTTACTGAGCGAGATTGTTCAACAGCCTCATCGACAACATAGTCCAGCAAGATGAAATAGATTATCCTAATGACAGTGGCACGCTCGCCCTCGTCACGATTCCAGGACACAGTGTCCTCCCCGAAGGCCAAGGTCGTTCCTCAGCCGCGGCGAACGCGGCGAACGCGGGAGGCTTATCCGCGCGACCCACACCGCGGAGGATGGGGGCTCACCTCTTGAACCTTCTCAACTAGAAATGTGCCTTGCCTCACGTCTGCCATATCACGATGTATCTACTCTGAGCCACTGCAATACAGGCGGACTTTCATATCATTCCTTCATTGAGCGGCGTGTGTAGCGATCCCGAGGGACGCGATGCCCGGTTCACCACCCAAGCTGGGAGCCAATGGAAATGAGCGCCCAGGAGGCGATGCATGAGCGCGTGGTGGGTCACGTGAATGGCGGCGGTTTATGCTGGACTCAAGCCTGAGTCTTGAGCGGGACTCAGGTTCCGCAGGCTCAGCGCTGGCTTCGTGCGCTTAATTCTATGCTCGGCCTGAGCGCGGACCACGTCTGGGCACCATTTTCTAGAATTGAAGCCCGGCATGGTGGTATGTCCTGCCCGTGTAGTATCACCTTCAAGTTCCCTGCAGCCGCAGGCGGGCAAGTCGAAGGGAGGGACCGAATTGAATCTCCGCTGGAAGAGGAAGGAAGCGCCGGGCCCCCTGAAGACTGCCTCTCCCAACACCACCGCCGAAGAGCAAGACCCATGGCACCAGCACGCTCTTCGACCCACCGATCTCGCAGACAAGAAGTTCAGCATGCCCCTCCACCACAAAACATAGCTCCGTCGATTGACGAGCAAAACACCCAAGATGACCTCTTTCTGGACCCCTTGATGGGCACGCCCCTCGCCATCTACGTGGAGAAGGACGTTGACAATAGGGAAGAGATCGTGGAACTCATACATGTAAGTCGCGTTCTTATAACGCATGAGCGAATATTCGACGCGTCTGTTGCACTCAGCGGTTCAATGGCTGGCTTGATACGGCGTATCTGTTTGTACCGTGGCGTCTGTGCCGCGTTGCGGTCGTCTCATTTGACTTAGACTGGACGTGATACATTTACTAACCAGCGTTGCAGAAACATGGCGGCATGGTATCTCCGAGTTACAGCGGAGTCTCGTACATCCTAGGTGAGTTCACGCTCTGGTCGCAAGGGCGACTGGGAGATTGACCCGACATTCGCATTGACATGTTGATACCGCTAGTCGACCCCCATAAGGACTCGGGCCAAAGCTTGTATCGCCTCTATGCCAACAAGAAGGGCAAGATTGTGCTGGATGCACAATGGGTTATTCGTTGTGTCGAAGCTCGCGCACTGCAGACATACCATACCAACTTTGGTGGATGCAAGGTTACAGGAACGGAGAAGTGAGTCGCGTTCTGACCTATGCATGCCTCCAGAATGGATTGTGTTTCTCAACACTCATTGGTCATACCTTCAGAGTGAGCACGGTAACACAGAGCGGCCAACCGCGCTCCGAGGCCGCACCTTCAGCGCAGCCCGTATCGCAGCCCACTCAAGGCATTGTTCATCACCCACGTGCGCCTGAGCAGGCCATTCATCGACAGCCTCAGGGACAACAGCTCCAGCAGCCTCAACATGCAATACAACCTGCTCAACCCCAGCAGCCTCCACAATCGCAGCCTCCGCCCGCCACACATACCCATTCATCTCCCAATCAAGGTCATCCTATACCCCCTCCCCCTCCTGGCATGCCTATGGCACACCCAGCGCATATAGTCACCCATCAGGCCCCCTTCCCCTATCCTGTGTATGAAAACCCTATGGAGGTACCTCCTCGAGCCATGCAGCCACCAACCGCGGGTCCTCCACAGACTTGGCAAGCTGCGAATGGCATTGCCCCCTCTCAAACTCATATCGCACCGCCGCCGCCACCACCACCACCTCCACAAGACCCTCAAGATCATCCTATGATGGACCGTCATCCAGGTTATGGAGAAGAGCACCCACCATGGAACGACGCATATCACCATATGCAGCCTCCTCCTCCCGGGATGGTGCCTCCCCCTCCGCCTGAGTACGCTTACAGGTACAGAGAAGATCAGACTGGTTGGGTTCCTGAAAGCTATTATCCTCAGCAACATGTAAGCCAATGTGCTCCAACAGCAGGCATGTCTAGACTGATGGCCCGGCATACAGTACGAACATCAATATCCTGAGCCGCAAGCCCAATATATGGAAGAGGCTGGACCTTCGAATGTGCATGAGGAAGCCACCGCTGCTGAGGGGCGCGCAGAGAAGCCTCGAGGGCGGCGACGTACGAAGACTCAGGTACGCTCTGTTGTCCGATATTAGGTCATTTCTATGCCCAACGTACTGTATGTACAGCCGCAGCCCGCACCACCTGCCTCCACTTTGGTTGCCAATCGCAGGAATCCGCAGGCGCGGTCACCTACGCCTCCCAAACGTGTCATCAAGAGCACCTACGGCGGCAACCTGTTCACGGCCGATGACATAGACTATCTAAAGCGCTATATTGACTATTGCCAAGAACAAGGCTTAGTCCTGAGGTTGGTCTTGTGCAAAAGGATGGCTACTTATAAGCGAAACTGACCCCCCCCGCAGCTTGCGTGAGATTTGTGAGCGGGTGGCAATCAAAGTTAGTATCATGTTTTCTGAAGGCGGTTCGTTGTGCTCAGCCGATCCTCATCTACAGGCGCCGCATCACACGTATGTCATAGACATGATTCGTTGATTCGTGCAAACTGACGAAGACGCGTGCAGCTTCTACTCCTGGCGTCGGTATTGTAACAAGCACAAAATCCGTCTGGGGGGCTATGCTATGGACCTCGGAGACGATGAAGACCAAGGCCCACCCGAGCCTTCAGAGAACGAGGCTGGACCCAGTGGTCATGGTGAGGCGCCGCCGCCAGTAGCTCATGGTCCCGGTGCCATTGTAGCAGCACATCGTGCGGTTGCAGCCGATATCCATCGTACGCGATCACCGACACCGCCGAGGGCTCTATACAGGAGCACGACTGGCAAGGGCGTTGCCTTTACTGACGAGGATGTCATTTTCTTGGTCCGCTTCCTCGAGTACCGCAGTCGGCAGCATGAGGGCAAACTGGACATGGTCACATTCTGGAAGGAGGTAGCTGCGAAGGTACGCCTTCTAGTGTAGTCTATATGCCGTTTCCTCCCAGCTGACGTCGATGTTGCGGAAGGCACCTCACCATTCTCGAGCGTCCTGGATGAAATTTTATCGACGGCACAAGCACGAGCTACACCATACGCCGGGCGATGAACCTCTGCCCGCTCCACCAGAGAAAAAGATGCGGTATAGCCGTCAGGATGACGTCCTCCTCGCCAAGTACTTTATCAACAAGCCGGAGGGTACCTCCGATAAAATTTTCCAAACATTTGCTCGACAGGTTAGTGAGCTTCGTGTCGCATGATGAATGGCATTGTCTCATCACGTCTTGCAGTATCCTCACCATCCGTGGAAGGGTTGGCAGGAGCACCATCGGATACACAAGGTCAAGATCGACTATCTCATTCAGCGACTTGCTGCTGGCGAGAATATCGATGAAGGTACCGATGAATAGGCTTCGAGACCCCTTTTGCTACATTACGGTCATATTAAATGCACTTGGCGGCATGTATCTTATCCTCTTGGTGTCGTATTATCACGGTGCCTTCTTCACTCCCTCCACACATCCACAGCAGCCCGATTCCAAACAGGCATGGCGGCGAGCGATCTCGCAACGCGCTGAACGTGTTCATCCCTGACGCAACCCGACTACACTTCCAGCGATGTACGTCAACGAAATTCGCACGAAGGAGCCTGCCCCTTATCGTGGCTTGCACCGAGATGGTCTTCCTGGTCAGCTGCGTGGTGAGTCACGTCAAGCATCCTGCTGCCCTTGCTCTATTACATAGATCCACGCTCGCTCCAGTACGGTCACTTCCATTTGGGCTGAGCTCCAGGTCAGATGAGCTTGAAGGTTTGACGTCTAAAGCGCACAAGGACCCTATCGCGATGTCTGAGCATTGTAAATGGTTCCGTCCCTTAGGGAGGTC
Organism: Trametes cinnabarina; assembly: GCA_000765035.1. Lineage (NCBI taxonomy): Eukaryota > Fungi > Basidiomycota > Agaricomycetes > Polyporales > Polyporaceae > Trametes > Trametes cinnabarina. The sequence continues at coordinate 7,345 of CCBP010000346.1, forward strand.
TGCAGGCTTTTTCGGTCGAGCGTAGTTCGAGGAAGAAGAGGCGAGAGGCTATTCGCCAGTCTACGTCATTCTACTACGATCATGCGCCGATGCTTTGCTTGCCCATGCTCCATCGCCGGCGCGATACGATTCGACCGGGGCCCCTCGTCACCTCGAGGGGGCCATCCTGTCCTCTATACAGGTGTATAAAAGGGGAGTTCATATTCTAGCTAACTATCGCACTACTGCGGCCGCGCCAGCTTCTCCTTCACGGACGTCATGGGCCCTTCACAGCGATTCCGCTTGTCGATCTTGATCAAGCCCAAGGAGGGCCTATCCCTTCAGAACTTCCTCAGCTACTGGGAACACGAGCATGCAGCGCTATTCACTTCCATCGCTATCGCCAAGAGGAACCTGCGAAAGTACGAACAGGTCAGTCGATCTATGCAATAGCTCGAGCTCTGTCGTCTGACGATTCGAGCTGCAGTTCCACGTGGATGAAGCCTCTACCGCTCTCATCGCCCAAGCATGGCGCGCTACCTCGACTCCCGTACCCTCCTATGCAGGCGTAGCTACGCTTGAAGCAGACACCCTGGAGAATATCCTCGACATATTCAAGGACGAAGAGTTTCTCCGAGTCGTCGCTCCAGACGAGGACAAATTCGTTGACCGGTCTTCCCTGAGGATCTTGGCTGGGCACTATGTGACCGTCTTCGAGACGTAGTCGAAGTGAGCTTTTCAAGACCTCTCTCTCGGTGCGAATATAATGACCGTCAGAACATTTCAGAGTACAACGAGGACACCTTCGGGACTGGAGTCGGCTCCGCCGCACACAAACTCGTCGCACATGATGACGACGCGGAAATACGACGTACCACACTGGTCATTGATTCTATGCACTTAGTCCTCCACGTAGCGATGCCTATGAATACGCCTGTGTGAGACCTCACTTGGTTTCTACTGCTCCTCTCCATGGAGTGCAGACTCATCTCCATGGGGCAGCTGCTTACACTGAGTTACAGTTGTGTCCGTGACGAAGGCTCCGATGGGGTGTGACATTGCCAGAGAGTCCCCATTGGGATTCCATTGAGCTCCCCGTTTCGACATGAGACGTCTCCTAAGCCAGCTCCGTCAGGACATCTTGCTAGGTTTTCACTAATTTCCACAGTGCCGGCGAATCGCCCACTTCGAAGCCGTTCTGACTGCTATTTAAGTCAAAATGGTAGGGTCAAGAATGGACAGCAGCTCACCCGGACATGAGCTAGGCAACATGACTGGTTTGCGAGTAGCAAAATATACAAGGATGCTATTCAATGACATACAAGCCCACTGATCCAGGCAAAAGCACACGGATTATGCCAACGATCGTCTAGAATATAGCAAGGTGAAGTCACTACCTGCATCCCCATCCGGTTCGGAACCCTCTCTTCGGTCAATGGAACCGGACTGTGATTCCCGAGCATTCCTAGTGGTCCAGACAGCGGGTTCGGTGAGTCGGATATCACTCACCCTTGAGGTGATGGTTCAGCATTTCGCGATTTAAGCTTGAGCTGTAATTTGATAGAGACCCGACTACCATACCTATCGTGCGGAAGAAGTGGGACGTTGCCATGGATCCCGCGCCGCCATATGCAGGCGTAGCGACATTCGAACCCGACTCTCTGGAGCAGCTCCTGGAGATACTCGACGACCAGGAATACATCCAGAAGGTCGCGCCCGACGGAGTCAAGTTCGTCGATCGCGCTAGCGTGCAGGTTTTAGTCGGCCACTATGTGACTGTCCTGGTGACGTAGTTTCCCAATTGCAAAGGCAGTACCCCAGGTGAGTCCCGCCTATCAAAATCGCTGCCAACCGTCAGGCAATGCTCTTATGCTAACTTGTACAGTGCAGTAATGCCTCTGTAATCATCATGTAACACCATGGATTCGACGGCTAGTATAGTCGCATGATGCATCGATTCAGGTATCAGCGTGCGATGACCATCGACCTTGTCGTAACATACAGTAGCGCCTCATGAGGCGCACGTCATGTAGAGATCCCGCCGAACCATGCCTTACCAAACAGACTTCGTCGAGACCCAGAATGCGGGTTCGCATGACGTGATAGTCTACGAAGACCCCACGGGACGATACAAGAAACCGGCATGTAAGTACTAGTGTGCATTCTTGCCACCTCTCCGAGTGCTGTGCGACTCGGACCCTCTCAGAAGAGTCACGACTCAATGGCATGCGATTGGGATATATGGCCTATTCACTCCGAACTGGGAACTTCACGCGCCTGACAGCAGATTCTCGCTTTAGAACAATGAGGGTGCGGCGTGGTCGCCGCTGACCCCCGGGGCATACGCTTCCACGGGATCTCAAAGAGAGGGGCATCGATAACAGCAATCGCCGGTACTGCTATAGGAACTGTCGGACCGTTTGCCGACTGGGAAGGGGAGGGGAAGGGGTTTCACAGTTCTCTGGTGAGTATAAAGCCCTGGCGATTGCACAGGTCCTTGTAGTATCAGCTCTCTCCAGCGAGTATCAGCTCTCCCCAGCGACCACTCCTGCACTCCAGAAGGCACCAATGGCTCGCTCTCAACGTTTCCGTATGACCGTTCTGATCAAGCCTAAGGAAGGCATGTCGTTCGAAGACTTTCTCGACTACTGGGAGCACAAGCATGCTGCCCTATTCAACTCGATCGCTATATCCAAGCGTAACTTGTACAAGTACGAGCAGGTACAGCTTCTCTCATAATACGTCGGCGTGAGCGCTGTTCCCTGAAGGGTCTCGCTGCAGTTCCATGTCGACTCCACCTCCACGGCTATCCTGACCAAGGCATGGAGCGAAGCCATGAATCCCATCCCTCCGTATGCTGGCGTAGCTTCGTTTGAAGCGGACTCTCCGGAAAAGATTCTCGAGATATTTGATGATGAAGAATATCTCCGAGTCGTCGCGCCGGACGAGGATAAATTCGTTGACCGTCCATCGATGCAGGTCTTGGGGGGATACTACGTTACTATTTTTGAAACGTAGCCTTACGCACAAAGACAGGTGAGCAGCTCACCTTGGGTGCCTTACGAAGTTGTTATGTGATCTCTAAGGACAACTGGCACTGAGATTAGACATTTGTCACAGCGTAGTCAGCCATGGCGCCAGTAACGCTTCAGGATGCATCATCAAGTTGTGCAACAGGCTCAAGAATCCAATCAGTGCAGTGAACACGAAGATATCTCAGACGTATATTCGTTCGTGTATACTATAGCTTGCTCGAAAAGCGAGGTCATAGGTGCTCCTAGTCTTCCGAAACTTACACTGTACCTCGCGGACAAGTTTGATATTATACCGGGCGTAATCGGCTTGCCAAGTCACCGAGCAAAACCCCATGCTAAGCGTTATCTTGATTATAATGCTATATCTTTCAGATGTCTTAGTATCAACGAGTCAACGACGACCCGTCTCGGGGCCAGCCGCGAGTACAGGTTGAAAAAATTGCCGTTATTGGAAAGCTATGTCATGACACAGCCACCTTGCTTTGTCGGCCTCAGTCACTGAGCCAGTCATTCGACATTCGATACAGAGCTGTGCGTGCTTGCGGCTCTTGCGGAACGCCATCTTCACTGGGTCTTAGTATAGCTGCTCACATATATCCTTTTGTGTGGCCCACAGCGGTACCGCGCGAGATGGCCGAACACAAGCTGGAATACCTCACATCAGAGCAAGTTGAACAGGTAACTGCTTCATCGCACGAGCTCAAGTAATCCTCCTGACCGCTCGAACCAACGGATATACCCATTATCCGACAGTTTCGTACTGAGGGGTGAGTGTCCATGATGGAGCGATCCACGCGCACTAATGTCGATACGTTCCCCGTGCAGGTACCTTCGATTGCCCTGCTTCCTCGAACCAGATGAGGTCGAAGCGCTACTCACTCGCACGAAGCAATTGCTAGACAACTTCGGCGTGGAGGATCATCCCTTGGTGAGCTCGGGCAGCCGCAGTCAATAGAAACGCTCGCTCATCCTTGTGTTAAGACAAAGTTCACGACTGGCGACGACAATCACGTTGGCGATGAGTATTTCCTGACTTCAGGAGACAAAATCCGTTATTTTTTGGAAGAAGACGCTGTTGATAAAGACGGAAAGCTGAATCGGCCAAAGCAGAGGGCGGTTAACAAGATTGGGCACGGTATGGACACGGTTGAACAGGCGTTATCGAGGAAAGTATCGACTGATCATCGTGACAGGTCTCCATGAGCAGGACGAGGTCTTTCGGAAAGTAACACTTGAGAATCAGAAGATAAAGCAAGTTGTAAGAGACCTTCGATTCCATCATGATCCGGTCGGTGAGTATTTGTCGCGAGCGAGCTATATGAACGAAGGGGGGGGGG
>CCBP010000346.1:27842-56100 GCA_000765035.1 Trametes cinnabarina
CAAGAGTGATGGTGTTGATGCCGTGGCTCTTCACATACGCGGCTGCGATGGTGAGGTCACGGCAGACGCATGTCTTGCCGAAAACTTGCTGGAAGGCCTTGGTATGCTTCTGGTCATATCGAAGCTTGTCGATCAGCGGAATAGCATCCTGCGCGTTGGGCACTGGAGGTATCTTGGGCTTGAGACGGTTGAGAGGCATGAAGGTCACTCGACCATTCTTGTCGCGCATCATGATGTCGAGCACTCGAGAAGCAGTCTCGTCCGTATCGACGACCACATGAAAGAGACTGTGGGTGCATTAGTTGTCACCCCGTGCTGCATTCATGTGAACAACACACCTATTGCCAGCAGTAAGCTCAACCGCGATGTTGAACTTGTCGTCGGTGATCTCAAAGAGACGATATAATGGCCCATACACGCCGTCGAAGTTTGGACGCTCTGCAACTATCCTGTCAATGGCGCGAAGGCCGTTACCAGTGTCCTAGTGATCATTCAGCGGGGCGCTCACACGTGTATTGGCCCGTACGCACCTTATCCATCATACTGGCAAGGGTCCTCTCTGCACTCCGCAACTCATCGGCAGCGTGCGTGACGAGCGATTCCAGCTTCGTATCCTCGCGCCACAGCTCTTTGCGCCTCTCGGACTTCTCTGCTTGCTCGTCCTTCAACTGCGCGATCTTCTCTCCCAACTCACGCACTCTGTCGCGACCATCTTCTGCCTTCTGCTGAGTAGCGAAAATACTGTCATTAACCTCCCTGAGAGAGGCTTGAGCTCGTTCGAGTTCTGCCTCCAATCCTTCTAGCGCAGCAGCTTGCGTTCGTCGGAACGCCTCCATCGAGGCAATTTCTGCTCTGAGGTAGCGATCGCGCTCCGCCTTCGTGCGAAACTTGTCCAGCCGACCACGCTTTGAGTACAGGGCATCGAGCTTCGCGCGTGTCTCGTCCAGCAATCGTCTCTCCTCGCTCTCCTGGGCTCGTATCCGGTTGTATTCCGGTAAGAGTTCCTCATATTCTTCCTCCTTGTCCCGTATTTGGGTCTCGACATCAGCAAGCTCTGCTTCCAGCTCCTCGCGTCTGCCACCCGCCCGTTCTACCGCAAGTCGCAGGTCGGCGACCGTGCACTCGAGCTCGGTACGAGACCGCACGAGGTCGGTGAGCTCGCTCTGAGCACCTTGACGAGTGAGTGTCAACGTGGTCAGGTTCGTTTTGATCTGGGCAATGGCACGCTCGAGGTTCTGAAGGAGGTCAATTGGCTAGGCTCATAGTATGGACAGCGAGAATCCCGCATACCTGAACTTGTTTCTCCCGATCATTGAACTGCTCCCGACGAACGTTTGCGCTGTGTACTTCTCCTCGGCGTTCTTCCTCGATCTCTTCTAGCGCGGCGCCGACCTCTTCCAACTCGCGCTGATAGAGAGCGTACTCCAAGCAACGCCTTTCTTTGTCCTTTTCTTGAAACTCTTTGAGCTCTTCCTTCTCTTCCTCTAGTTCCGTCAGCCGACCATCGATATACTCCAACAATTCAGCGATCTTGGCGCGCTTGGAGTCAGTTTCAGCCATGATGCGCAAGGACTCAGCGCGGCGCTGTTCGTAGACTTTCGTTCCTGCGACTTCCTTCAGAAGTGCCAGGCGCTCGTGATCTTTCGCGTTCGTTAGTGCCGTGATCTGCGAGGAGGTAGTATAAGTTGATTGTGGCGCGGATACGGATGTAACGGTCTCACTCGTCCTTGAGGCACAATGTAGTACGGATTGCTCTTGCTGAAACCAGCACTCTCGAGAAGGTTCATTACGTCGGCTTTGCTTGCACTCTTCTTGTCCAAGCTGTATTCGTCCTTCTTGAGACCGATGGTTCGTCGGAGGATGACTTCGTCGCGTCCCGTAGGGAAGCGATTATCCGAGTTGTCGAAGACAATCTCAACTGTTCAGGTAGACAGGTCAAAAATCATACGTGGACAATGACAACGAGGACGTAAGAGCGTACCGAATGCAGATAGTGTTTGCGCGGTTGAAACACCTTCATGCAAGAGAGACTGACGTTCTTCTCTGGTCATCGAGGTATATGCATCCGATAGCACAAATCGAATGGCTTATGACACATGCAAGATAAGCATTGCATGAAGCGTGTTCTCGCTCAGAACGTACCTGCGAAGAAGTTACTCTTTCCCGAACCGTTACGACCAACCACCACATTATGTCTCGGTGAGAAGGGCTCTATCTGTGTCTGATCTCGATCTGTAGACGTTAACGTTAACGAGAAGGTCTCGGCAATAGGTGCACTGTTCCGTACAAGACTTGAAGCCCTGAATTGTAAGGGTCTTTATATACATGTCGACTGTGCCGTGTGAGCTGAAATGCTTGATTCACCAGCCAGAGTACGAGGATGATACACTATATGCCTGTGCGTAGCCTTCAAAAGGCTGGTACCGTGTGTGGTTTGTTGTAGATATGAATGGGGAGCACTGGACAGACTGCGGTGAATGTGGCTGAAGCTCGAGAAGGTGTGTGCCAGCTTCAGCCTCGCGTGATGGAGACGCGTTACAGACGCGTCCGTCACGGTCACGCACACTTCGGGCGCTTCCAAGCGCCCTATCTGCGCGCCTACCAATGCGGTATGTACTACTATGGACACCGGGGGCACCGAGTCGCCACCGACCTGTGTGACAAAATGTCCCATCCTAATCCCACGTTGACCTTTGGCAAAATGAGACAAAGATTTGCCATATTGCCACATGGTAATCATATCATAGTTACATGCAGCACTTAGAATGTAACTAGCATGTAACATATGAATAAGATGTGTTCATGATGTGACCGAGGGACAAAGCCTTGTCATATTCAGCCATAGGCTCGGATGCGATTAGGATGGGACACGGCATTACACGCATCGATGTCCCCGGTGTGCCAGCCGACCAGGCCCTTATATATCGCAGCAACGCCGGAGGATTGAAACACGAAAGATGGCCAAGTCCCCACCGTTGCTACTTAATCCCAGTCAACGTCTAACCTGCGACTCAGTAGGATGTCCTTGTCATGATCTTTGGCTCGTCATGCCACAAGCTGTATCGCTCTAGTATGTACGGCTCGACCGAGCCTCGACGACGACTCGGAGACTTTTGTCACGTGTGCAGGCGAAACATATGATGAGCGCTTAATTTTAGCTGTAAGATTCGCGTTTGTGCTTGGACTGCCATTCCACCTCATGCTTGCTCTCCGCCTCCACCGCCGTTCTTGCTCCAAACAAGTTGAAAACCTGCTCAGATTGTACTCTACACAGCCAGGATTACCGCCGCTTCCACCAGCAGAGCGATGGAGGGTTGCGTTCCCCATACAGAATACCCTAAGGCGTGAACGGCCAGTCCTCTCTAACCCGGATACCGCCAGGGAAGTTGCTCAGGCGTTCCTATCGAAACCAGAAAGCGAGGATGGTGGAAAAGTTGTCATAGAGGCTTTCCCGGGCATGTCATCATGATATTTGGTGCCAAACGGCGCGCAGCTAACTTGTCGCAGGTCCCGGTGCACTCTCGCGAGCCCTGCTCGAACTGCCTGAGTCGAGATTGCGCAAGTTAATCATTTTAGAGGATGATCCAGTTTTCTTAACCGGGCTTCAGGTGAGTGCACTTGCCGAAGTGACACGTGCGTTGGAGTTGACGTGCTCAGCCTCTTGAAGAATCGGATCCTCGCGTTAAGGTATTGCCTCTGTCTGGACACAGCTGGGACACCTACAGCCACCTAGAAGAGCATGGCTTTCTAAAGGATGTGAAGCCTCAGCCATACGAGGGATCGGGTGAGTTACACATGAACGTGCACTACGGGTTCCTTAATTGACGAACGATTGCTGTCTTACCGCTCAGTTCCCAATCTCCACTTCGTTTCGCACCTCCCACAAAGCGTTAAAGGCGAACAGCTCCTTGCTCAACTATTCCGATGCATACCCGAACACTCTTGGCTGTTCCAATACGGTCGTGTCCCCATGAGCTTCGTTATAAGTGACGCTATGTATGCGGTGCGTTCTCAGCGTCACCGATACTTGCTCGGTTATCTCAATATTTGAAACGAACAGCGCGTTACCGCACCTCCTAAGGACAAGGCACGATGCAAACTTTCAGTCATCGCCGAGGCCACTGCGGCCATTGAAGAGGTTGTCGATCCTACCAAGCTTGCGCCTTACGAAAAACACTTCCATCCAGTCCCTGCTCCAGGCAGTACCGTCAAAATGACCTCCAAGCGTGTTGGGCAGCCTATGCACGCCTTCACCGCGACACCATATTCTGAACAGGTGCAAGAAAAGCTCCCCGACGGGATCACCTCTTCACTCACCTCTCCAACAGGTCATTAAAAAGGGTGAGACCGACAAATGGGATTACTGTCTTCGCCGTTTGTTTGTCCTGAAGACCACCCCGCTGAAAGACGCAATGAAGTGTGTCCTTGTATTGAGTCGATTATGTGGTTCGGTATTGATTCTGTCTCTGATGCAGCTCTTTGGCACCTGGCGCAACATCGCTGCTCAAGGACCTCACGGGTAGCAACATCCCTGTCTCTCAGCGTGTCAAAACGACCAAATCTCCGCGAGAAATGACCGTAGCAGACTGGGCACTCGTACTCCGAGCATTCAACAATTGGCCATTCAAGCCCGAGGTACTTCAGTGCGCTTGGATCTGAGGACTGGACTAATAGGAAATACCACAGGAACTCATGATTGGTGACGCCTTCAAGGAACTTGACTAACTGTCGTATCCTAGAGATGAATCGTTGACCTTATACTCCATTTCATCTTCGCATTTGTCTCAATGTTCTGAGTACCAAGGTATATGCTGTATAGACCGCTAATATCACATTTTCGTAGCCCGTCGACCTCTTACCTCACGCCACTGTATCCAATTCTCTCTTGCCTCGCTCGGGAGAAGCGGGCCACTCAATAAGTGTTTCGGGTTCCTATGCCGCGAATGGTTAATGTTTGCAGCCAGAACTCGCGAGCTATCAAACGTGCCTCTACGTCCATAGTGTCACATTCTTGGGATTCCACCTCGGTCGGTACCTGCGAAGGCTCTTCGATGACCTGAGTGTCCCCTGCCCCTTGGCTCTCTTTGGAATGTTGCACGTCGCTTTGCGATTCAGCATGCGTGACTGCCGACGAAATGTTCTGAGACCCGTCAGAAGGAGTGTCAGCCCTCTTCTTCGGTCGACCGGGGCCTTTCTTGTCAATGGACTGAGGATGAGGTAGACCAAACAAGGTCGTCTGCTTGCCGGCATCCTTCTTTGCCTTAGGCTTTGATTGCACAGGACCTATGGCCAAGTGGTTCAAGTTGGGGCCTGAAAGATAAACGGCGAGTACCCACGCTTGCCCTTCTCCGCCTCGGCTGCATCGACCTTGGTGAAGAAGCTCTCACTCTTGTGCACTGACTTGTGTCCATCCGCGGCACGTGCGAAGGGATTACGACTGTTATTATCAGCGCCAGGTTTCCGCGCAAATGGATTCGCCCCTTCATTCATACTGGTCGTCAGAGAATTACCTCTAACGGGTGGAAGCCACTCACGAGCTGGTTGCACAATTGGTTTCTGTGCAGAGGTGGAGTCGCCTAGGGCGCGCCGCTTGGCGCTAGAGTCGACACCCGGAGAATCCTCTCGGAGAGGCTCCTCGTCAAGTGGCCTCTTGCGTCTGCCCCCTGGTGACTGGTACGAAAGGTCTGCATCTTGCGTGCTATCTCCGAATGAACCGCCGTAGATTGTAGTGTCGTCGGTCATTTGACTGTCCATAGGCATCCTGTGGGAAGCAGAGCTCGAGGCATCAGCTACCGGCGTAGCCTTTTCCAATCCCGGCCGATGCAACGGTGGAGGGGGTCTGAAGTCCTGGAACGCTTTAGGGCGGGATGCCTCGCCAGCTATCGGGAGCCGCATCGCCGGGACGGGGGCGAAGTCGTCCGCGAGCCCCCGTCTACGATCCCGCAGGTTCTCAAGACGGTCGTCAGCCTCACGTTCGGCCTTCAACGCCTCCATTTTCTCCTGCAGACCAATCAGGTGGTAGAATCCTGCGACCTTGATGGCCATGTCGAAGGATGGGGTGAGGTGGAGTAGGCGGGTAAGGTCCAGAGCGCGCGCGAGGCGGTCGGTTTTGCAGGCCTGCTGAATGAGCTGGATGAGCTCTTTGTCCAACGCTAGTTCGCGCGCAGCGATAGCGTCTGTCGTAAGCTCCTCTCCGAGACCGTCGCGTAAGATGTCGAGGAGCATGGATTCACGCGCGAAGCTGCGACGTCTGATTAGCATGTCATGATACAGGGTCGTTAAATGCCGGCTTACTGTTCCTCGAGGGGCCCTTCTTTGGAATCTGTCCGCTTGAACGGAAACCGAATAGGAAGCTCTTGAATGAGCGGTCGTGGGAAGCCTGGATGCTCCTGTCGGCCCTTCAGGATGAGGCACATGAAGGTGTCCCCTGCCACGCCGACAGGCCAGTAAGATTCATCTTTGCCCTGACGGCGCTCAAGCTTGTTCGTGTCGAGCGCGCGAACCCATGTTGCAGACAATGGGATGCGGAAGCGCGGCACAACATGCAAGACGCCTGATGAGTCGTACATAGCAGGAGCCTGGAGGAAGCGATCAGCAAGCTAGCAATGCTGGAGAGTCCATCGTATCGACCCACTCCCTCCTCTGTGATGCCGACCCACTTCAGGGTGTGACGCTTGGGGATCGGCAGGGCATCCTTCTGTAGAATGCAGAAGTCGTCGAATTTGATCAGCCTTCCGGTGAGATTTTGCGAGCCTGCAATATAGATGTCAATGTGGCATCTCATTTAAACCAAGGACAGTGACATGCCATCCATGGTTGTGCTCCCATCACGGGTGACGAGGAACACCCATTCACTGCCAGCGACCATCGTCACAAAGTCTCCAGGCAAGCTCAAGCATGCTCGTTCAATCCCGCTCCCGGTCAGGAAAATCAGTTCACCGTCGCTCGTTGCGATGACGACATTGCCTTGACCGCCCATGTCGACATCGCTCTTTTCACGAAGGGATTTTGAAGGTGGAGGGCCTCCAGCAGCTATACCAAGTATGCGAGTGCCTTTTGGCAAGTCGTACGTCCATTCGGATTGTGATGCCCATGTGCCATATGGCTTGTATATGACATGTGCTGCATGTTCGGCTTCGGGTTGACATGCGTACAATGCTCCTCGCTCACCTGAAGAGCGCGAGAAGCTCAATATATCTAGAAGGACTAGCGATAGGGAGTAGACGCACCAAGGGATGCAAGATCGTACCGAAAATGGTCTGTGAAGTGGTAGCTCTTGCGCGTGGACCGATCATGGAATTCCACGTTCACTATGTGGTGTGTATCCTGGTCGGTAACCTCAATAACGCCGATCATATTGTACGCTGTATGGGTTTAGTTCAGAGGACAGGTATCTATAGTAAGATGAGAGCATACCAAGGTATCGCTTCCTGTTTTCCATAGGAGTGGATCCGGGCTGAAACGCTGGCTGTGCCTTGGTCACACTGACTGCGAGGAAGGGAATCAGCCTAACGGCCATCCTCGCACACTCTGCTGACTCACCCATCTCCTTAATACCACCCTCAGCGGCCAGACGTTTGGCTTCGCCGTCGTCATCTTCCAGCCCCCCTCCCAGGTCGTCCAAGATCCAGTCATCATTATCCAGGTCGATTCCAATGTCATCGTCCAAAGCCGCATCTTCCGCATCCTTTGGCATCCCAGGACGAGCGGGGATAATATTGTCCTCGTCAAAGAGGGTAGGCGTTCCCTTGCGCTTGACCTGTACCGATACGGCGTTCGTCCCAACAGAGAGTTTCACGGGGTCTAGAGAGGAAGACGGAATGGGTTCGGGCCATCGAGTGAGATCCCCGGATGTATCTGTCCACGCCAATAGGTTCTTGGATGGCGAAAATGCCATCTGAGTAACTGGGGCTGTGAGTGCTCCTTGATACCTGCACCAAAAGATCAATTCCCGCAAAACGCTCGAGTACTCTCTAAGAAACGCAGACCGACCGGAAGAGCATGCGCCTGTTCTGCGTCGCCCAGATGAAGATACCAGACCTCGCCGCCGCTGCGAGGTAAACACCGTTCTTGGACAGTGTAAGTGCGGTGATTTCACCTGAACAGGCATCGTCTGACAGCGTCCAGGACTTTGACCAATCAGAGCGAGAGATTACGGCAATGTCTATCATAGAGGTCGATATACGGTCTACAGGGAAGCAGTCGACTGCTTACCATGTGTACGTGTCGCGACGTACAAATGTTGTCCGGATGTATGCCAGACGGCGGAACAGTCGTAGCTGAATTCGGGGGAGCTGAAACTTATCAGTCTGGTATCGAACAGGCCTACAGGACAAGAAGCTCACTCAGAGTCATTGATAACAGGTAGCAAGCCATCTATTATTTTCTCCTGCTTGCCTTCGGTGTTGGATACATCCCAAACGATCACCTTGCCGTCTGCCCCGCATGTTGTCTGGGTGTTTGTCAGCTGCCTGAATGGAGTTGCATGGTGGTTGCGCAACTACGCTCTTACCAAGAGTGATCCAGATGGATGCCAGGTGGCTTTACGCACAGCCTTGGAATGACCTTCGAGGACAACCGTTTGAGTGATGTCCTCGAGGTCGATGATCTTTACTTTTGGCTCACTGTAGTACGGTCAGCCTGATGCGGTCCCGTGGACGAGTTTCGAGCCCGACACAAGCCGCAAGACACGCTTGGAACCCCAGATTCGTTCTCTCCAAGGATGCAACGAGACATATTGTGCGAGCAAATCTCAAGCAAATCCCAACGTTGTATGAATGAAATGTACTCACTCAGATGTTACAGCAACCCTCTTTCCCTTCGGATCGACAGCCACACAGCGAATGGGGATGCCGGCGGCATTGGTCACAAGTCCTTGAAAGTTGGGCTTTCCTGCCTCGTATTTGCGGACATCGGAGTCTTTGCTTCCAGACAACCAGCAGTCGGTCTGCCCGTGTGCTATATCATGAATACGCGAAGGGAACGGGGAGGGAGAGCAGACGCACGCCTGCACCAATCGTGGTGACTTCTTCGTTCGCTTCCATAGCGCATGGCGGCTCCTGGTCCTCTCCTTTTTCGGCATCCCATATACGAACGAGTGTGTCGGCCCCGCCAGTATAAATGCGTCTGAAGAGGACTTAGCGTGATTCTTAAAGGTTTCAAGGAGTACTAACGATCCATCGCGAGAGAACGTTAGACAGGTGTTGCCAGGACCATGCGCGGGATTCACAAGTGTCTTGGTAGGCATGACAGACAGCAAGAGTCGCGATATGGGAGTAGTAGAGGGAAGAGGAGAGAGCACAAGTAGAGGAGCTCAATTGGCGCGTGTCGCTTTGGACGGAGCGTGGCTGAATTGGACGTGCTGCCCTTGACGCGTCTCGTCACGCGTCTGTCCGTCACGCCCCGGTACGCACGATTTTGCATGGGCGCCTGTAATACAATGAATAAGTATATCACGGTCTCTCACCAACCCACTTCTCGCTTGAATATCCGAAGGATTCGATCTGTTAGGCCGCTCGGATAAGTCGTGCGGGACTCGTGGCACACACAATGGGCAAGGCACAACGTCAGCATAGACAAAAGTCAAAATCCACCACAGACGCGTGCCATGCGGTTGCGCGACAGATTCACGCTACTAAAAAGCGTTCGAAAGCCCAAGCACGCATCTCTAAAAGCCAGGTTGTGGACGCGACCGACCAGATCAATGGCGAGTTCGCTCGAGTGCAAACTTTCTACATCAAAGTATGCAAATCGCACCGATCGTTTCGGAGAGGATGAGGCTGACCAGTGATCCTGCAGGCAGAGCAGCCCATCGCGACGTCCGCGGAAAAGGCCGCGGTCCCTGAGGCTTCTGTACAAGATTTGGCGGATGTCATGAGAGGCCTGTAGCCATGGAGAGGTCGAAGTGGTGTGTACGCTTGCGCTCGACTAGAATGCATATGCATCCGACTCAGCTCTTCTATTGTACTAGTCCTGGAAATGCGAAGGATCGAAGCAAGAACAAGTCGCTAACGCTGCCTTTTGCGCGGCGGGATCACGTCCTCAAGCGAGAGAACCGTACCCCGGTATGGGGATCCATTGCTCGTCATGCGTTTATGCGAGTCGACCTATTGCTTCTGCTCAAGCGCAGAGTCGATATGGAGGCTCGGCCTTCAGCCAGTCTTCAGCCCTCTTGCGAACGTGACACGCTACAAACAGTCGTGGAACTCGCAAGTTACACTGTGATATGGCGTGCTGGGAGCTTGCCATGCTCTTTCCAAAATTCAATATCAATCGACCTAGGGCGACCCATTACGATCCCTTGGGTACTCATTCGTCACATTTGTACTGCATACTCCAAACAACATAGGAAATTGGGTTGAGTACTGACTGACTGACTGCTCGAGTCGTGAGGACTCCGTCTACTTACCTCGACCTATGTCTGCGTATGTTCCCGGCAAAATGTGACAACATTCACATCATGGAACAGAAAAGGTGTCTGGGTGAACGATGGAACTCATGCTTGACACGCACTGGTTGGTACTGTGCTTGTGTCAATAACAATGGCGATGTGGCCGCGGTGTACTCCAATGTATGTAGACCAACCCTATTCAGAAACAAAGCTTCGACGTTCAACGGTAACCAAGAGCCCCGCCAATGAGCACACTGAATTTAACGGTCTCAACGGTGGATTGAGAACACACGCGGGTTTCCTGTTACTGGCAGATAATCCACATTCTATAGAGCACATTCTCACACCGTAGATGTCCTCTGAAACTGCGTGGCATCACTAGAAGTACGGTCCCCCCAGTTCGCACGCCCCAGTCGCTCATCTACTTATTGACAACCTTCTCACTGTGCCGCTGCGGCGCTGCGAGGCGGATGCAGTGTTCTTCACTCGTAGTTCCAGGTAACCTGGATACGGCCGGCATCGAGGGGCGCAAGGGCCTCGAATGCGGCGAGGCTCAAATACTGCCCGAGCCACAGCCGGGGCACAAGTCACCTATGCTGGCATCGACGAATCGACCTCAGTCTGGAGTAGTAAGAGGTAAGGGATGTGACTGCAGCGAAGAGGCACTTCGACTCACAATTCACGCCAATGTTGCGCCAGCAGTTGGCTCCATTTTCGTACTGGTCCGCGTTCAAAGCGACGATGTAGTCCGTGTTCTGGATCGGAGCACCGCACACTCCGTACCCGCCGTTGGATAGTAATAAGTCGTTAAGAAGCAGGTGCGGCAGATGATATCGACGGCACGCGGGAAAGAAATGGACTCACCAGTGCGGCCCCTCGTCCGTCTGGGTACGAGATCACTCAACGAGCGGCTTCGAAGCGTGGTAGGGATGAGCGTCTATGGCTGCTGTGAGGTTCCGTATTAGGCAGCCGCTGTGTTGATGTGACCCTGCCACAGCCTGACCTGCACCCATTCACCAACACGGAAGAAGTCCTTGGATCGCGTCCCTGAAGCTGATGTTTCAATGTAACTCTATTTGACTACATGAACACCATCCACCGGTAAGTGGACAACATACACTCACGCTCCTGACCGCCATTCGCACGAAGACTTCCCTAGGTAAACCCTGTGATTATCCGACCAATGACGTATCTGTCTATCCCATCCTTCGATTACACGAGGTGCGCGGTCAACAACACAGGATAATCGTAACTTCTACTACAGCGGAGACCAATGTTTGACGCGGTTGGGTTGTAGTATGACCTAATTTGCCCGAGTTTTAGTCATGAAGTGAAGCATAGGCTGCCTGGGGGAGAATAGGACTGAAGCGACCGACGCATGTGATTGATTCATTGCTATAAGGTGAGTTTATGACCTGCCTTGAGATCAACTGGCCTGCACGTCTTATGCTTGAGACTGATGAGCATCACGCACTCAGTTCTATACTCATCCTGGAATCACGATAGCGGTCACTCTCAGCGATAAAAGATCATTAAGCACAGGAAACACTCATTTCACTCTACAAAAGCTGGCTTTTTAGCAGGAAGCAAGTGGCTCAGGATGGTGCAATGTGCCCCACGAATGCCGGCGGCTGTCGCAAGTGCGCATGTCAGTTGCTTTGCGGCGTCACACTACAGGGGGAGCCCAACGCGTGATAGACCGAAGTACAGAGCCGGTTGAAGATCGCCTACCGCTAGTCAACGAAAATTATGAGCAGAAGGTCCACGCGGACGTTCGACCATGAAAAGCAGTGTGGCGTGCTTCTCCGCTAGTGCGTAGGAACCGCAAAGCCTCCGAAGCTTTTGCAGCGGCTCGCAGGGCATCATGCAGTTGGGGCATCATGTTGTCTATGGTATGGTTCAGACCACCATATGAGGTTGCTAGTTCCTGGTCGCCTGACGTCTCCTCCGTAGACTTTGGCAGCATCTAATGCTCCGAGATTCGAGGATCGGGCCGTTGTCGACGGCCCGTTTCCATCTCTCTGCTATGTGCCAATGCAAGAGTACGCTGCCTATCGCCGAGCATGTGCAGAGCTATAAAGGACGTCGTGGTGCGAGCACTTTCCTCCAGCACCTCCCGGACTCAGTGTGTTCTGTTTTCGCTCACGAGCGCAATCATGTTCTCCGCCATCTTGACACTCCTCATCTCTGCGCTTGCTGCGACCCGGGTCGACGCCCATGGCTACGTCCAGGAAGTGGTCATAGGCTCTACTCACTACACAGGCTATCTGCCGTACCAGGACCCGTACTATCCTGTACCGCCTGAGCGCATTATCCGCCGTATTCCGGGCAACGGTCAGTCATTCCGTAACTCATGGCTCGCTAAAGTCTCATACGGAATACTTGTGGACAGGGCCTGTAACTGATCTTACCCTCATCGAGTATGTTGTGCTAGAATTTGTCGGTAACGGTATCCATTGATTGGCTCATCTTTCTTCTTTCACAGCCTCCAATGCAACGGCGATTCTGCCGACGGTGTCATTGGGTCCGCCCCGGCTCCTCTTGTTGCCCCCGTCAATGCGGGCGAGGAGATCCATCTGAACTGGACGACTTGGCCAGACAGGTATATTTTGCAGTCTTCGCATATCTCGCCGGCAATGTTTGCTAACCATCGCGGACTGTTAGTCACGTTGGGCCCATGATCACGTACCTTGCCAAAGCTCCGAGCGACATCACGAAGTGGCTGCCGGGCGACGAGTATGCAGCCATATTTGTCATCGTCCGATGATGTCCTGAGGAGCTGCTCTCTCATAGCGCCGTGTGGTTCAAGGTTGCGGAATCTGGTAAGACTGCAGACGGCAAGTGGGCTGCCACCGACCTGCTGTCGGCGGCAAACTCCATCTACACCTTCACCATCCCGCCCAACCTCCAGCCCGGGCAGTACATCATCCGGCACGAAATGTTGGTGTTACTATTTTACGCCCTGATGCTTTGAGGACGCCTTGCTGACTGTGCTGTACGCTTCGCAGCATTGCCTTGCACAGCGCGTTCGCATACCCCGGCGCTCAGTTTTACCCGTCGTGCATTCAAATTCAGGTCTCTGGCACGGGCAAGGCCTTCCCCACGTCAGGCCTGGTCTCGTTCCCTGGCGCATACACTCCAGAGACGTGAGCGCCGTGAGATGTTGATAGGGATCGTGGTCCACTGACAGACGACCTGATTCGAATTAGGCCGGGGATCGTGTTCGATGTGTACCAGAACACTAGCCAGCCATACCCCATTCCTGGCCCGCCCGTGTACGTGAGGCTTCCATTGCCTTAGCTCTGCGCTCACTTACGCCGATATGCGCAACAGCTGGACCGGTGGAAAGTGAGATATTTTGCAAGGCTGTCACATTACAAGAGTTGTCTACGAAAGCGGGAAGGGGGGTGGCTTCGTGTGTCCCGTGTGTATAGGTCACAGATTCAATTGCTAGTAAATCACCGAGATTCTGAGAGCGTCTGGCCGAAACATCCAATAGGACAGCAGCTCTAGCGAGGCAGAGTAAAAATCATTGATATTGTAGTCAATAAGGCGTGCAGATCATGTTTAGCTCGTCGGGTGGAGTATCGATCGCTTGGATGGAACGCCAGAGTGTGGCAGGCGCGAGTTCTAGCGCTAATGCAAGATTAGGCACGACCCAGAATTAGCGCGGACGAGGTGCGTGTATGCCTGGCGACGGAGAAGGGTCATGACCGTTTGGGCCGCTGCACTGCGAGGAGCATCTACGAATGCACATAGCTCCGGTCAGACGCCGTACATCTTCTTGGCATTCTCCCTGCCTTCTTGCAAGACCTGTTCGACGTCCCAATGTGACTCTTCCCCAACGGACTCGTTCACGATGTTTGCCACCCACTCAGCGGTCCAAGGGATCATTGCTGAGTGTGACAGAGGGAGACGGCCCTTCACGTCCTTCAGCGTTTCGTAGATATTGGACGGCGTCATGAAGGGAGCGTCAGTCTCGAGCAATATTCGGAGAGGCCTCTCCGCCGACGTCGCCATCTGCCGTATGACCGCGGAAGTGTTGAGGTTAGTCGCGTATGTGATGACGCCTGAAATGGAGTTCGGATAAGCACCAGCATGAGATACAGCAATGGCGCACAGGCATGCTCGAGACGACGGACCTGTGATGCCGATGTAGAGATTCGGAAAATGTGCGAGCATGCGAGCGGCCCATTCCGGCGAGTCCGTATAGCAATGGATGTGGATCTGGCGGCTTCGGTCAGACCAGCGATTCGTGGAAGACGAGAGGGGGCGCGCAGCATACGCGATGATCCTTGGGGACGTATTGTTTCAGGATGCGCTCCGAGTCTTCCTCGGCTTCTCGGGTATGTATGGTGAGCGGCTTGTTGAGTCGGACGGCGTGCTGGAGCTGGCGGATGAAGACTTCTTGTTGTATTTCCCTAGGCGAATTGTCGTAATGGTAGTCCAGGCCGATTTCTCCCCAGCCGACGCAGCGAGGATGGGCCATAGCCTCTAGACTGCCATGGGTATGAGACGGGCCGGGAGGCGCAGAAAAGAAAGATGGTTTAAACGCACATGTCTCGTTCCACATCGTCGGTGTACTCCTTCGCTTCGTGCCTGCAGGGTATGTAAGTTCATGGCGCAAGGCAATGTGCAGATGCGGGCAATGCTCACGGATGAACGCCTAAGGACAAAAGCCTCCAGTCAGGTATTAGGTCCGACTAACTTTGAATGGCGGGAACTTACCCATGACGAACCAGTACTCCAGTCCTCCCCACTTTGTCTTTCTATCTTCCTCCGACAAGGCAGAGTCGGCGAGCTCCCGCCAATGCTTCTGTACGGGAGCTTCACAGTAAACGTCTACGATGGCCTCCACGCCGTGGTGCTTGTACACCTCGCGCACAAAGTCGTACACGGTCGCATACTTGCCCTCTTTGTATTTGCTGCGGTAGGTGGAGAAAGTGGAGATGAGGTGGGTGTGAGTGTCTACGATGGGCGTTGTTTGAGCGTTTGTACGGGCAGGATGCTGAGGGAGCAGGAGGTGCTGTTCGGGGGGCGCGGATGATTTTTTCTTGCCCATCCTTCGTGTAGGTTGTGCAGCGCGGGAGGTCGAGAGTGGACGAAGAAGATGTGCGGAAGGAGAAACGGTATTCAGACGATGGGTGAGCGGTGAGAACAATACGGACCGGGGCCGGGAGAACGGGAGCCTCAGAAGAGTCACAGTCATACCCAGCTCAAGATTGTTTAGACGAAGCCGCTGCAGCTACTGTAGACTATAAACTGCCAGCGTCCTGACGTCGGTCCCAGCTGCTTCGAGATTTAAAGCAGACGGTAGTCGGAGGATGTCGATGAAAGATGGCGGACGGAGGACAAGTCGTGATTACAGCCTGAGCCGCCCTGGCATATCGCGATCGTTGTTCCTGCCAGTGCTGCTGGCACGGAAGTTTGAGATCGTAATTGCGCGTGCCGTTGCGGAGACTCTGTACATGGTTCTGTAAAGACAGCTGAAAGCATTATAGCGTACTGCAAGTCGGTCTCTCGCCCCATCCATCATCCCGCGCACGACCTCTTCATTACACCCTTGCCATTGGGGGCATATCACTTCATGCGTCCTCGATGTGCATCGCGCATGTATTTGAGTAGGACATGTCTTCGAAAGGTAAGAGGTACGCCTACTGTCGACCGAGTACCGCACAGCACAACCGCAGAAACCGTGTCGTGTCGAGAGCAGTGCGGTTCCCACCATAAAGCTACGAGGCACCCGTGGTCGTGAAAACGACACGTCGACGATTGACCTGTGGGAGGCG
This sequence comes from Trametes cinnabarina, assembly GCA_000765035.1. NCBI lineage: Eukaryota > Fungi > Basidiomycota > Agaricomycetes > Polyporales > Polyporaceae > Trametes > Trametes cinnabarina. The sequence continues at coordinate 44,022 of CCBP010000346.1, forward strand.
GGGTAAAGAAATGGCCGGGACCGCGAGAGGGAGAGGGAAGGAGGCAAGGGAGGAGACGCCCGCGGAGACACAGACCCGCGCTCGTCCGCTCTCGCCTACCACGTCCTCCATCTCACACGGCATCCCCGTAGTCTGCATATAAAACAGCCCAAGCAGCGGCTGGTGTCTACGTTCTCTTACTTACCGCAATCATAGCAATGGACATCTCGTGGGTGCCGCTCCAACGCGCACCGCCGACATAAATCACTGACCAAACGGGTTGCAGCTCAGTCCTCCAGGGCGGATACCAGCATGCCCTCTCGCGCTCGTGGCAGGCGCAGCGCACGCTCACAAAGAACATGCTCATGTACCCCATCTTCATTACCGACGAGCCAGACGCATACGTCGAGATCCCCTCTCTTCCCGGCCAAGCGCGGTGGGGTGTCAACAAGCTTGAGGAGTTCCTCGGTCCCCTCGTGAAAATGGGTCTTAAAAGCGTCATTCTGTTTGGAGTGCCTCTTCATTGCGAGAAGGTGCGCATTCAAAGTTTTCGTGCGCTCACCGTCACTTCATTGTATGCTTTGTTTAGGACGACCGTGGTAGCCCCGCGGACGACCCGAACGGGCCCGTCATTTCCGCTATTCGCAAGATTCGCTCACTCTTCCCGGAACTCTACATCGCATGCGACGTCTGTCTCTGCGAGTACACTTCTCATGGCCACTGCGGTGTCTTCAGGTCGGACGGCACCATCGACACGACGCCCTCCACTGCTCGTATTGCCGAAGTCGCGCTCGCGTATGCCCGTGCCGGTGCACACTGCGTTGCCCCGAGCGACATGATGGACGGACGCATCAAGGCCATCAAGCGCGCTCTCATCGACAACGGCTACGGAAACCGCTGCACGCTCATGTCCTACTCGGCCAAGTTCGCGAGCGCGCTGTACGGGCCGTTCCGGGATGCAGCGGGCAGCGCGCCGGCATTTGGTGACAGAAAGTGCTACCAGCTTCCGCCTACCGCGAAGGGGCTCGCGCGACGTGCGATTGTAAGTCGCTTTTGATGATGTCGGCAAAATGGACGCATCGCTGAAGAGGACACAGAAACGGGACGTCGCGGAGGGTGCGGACATCATCATGGTGAAGCCCGCTCTGCCGTACCTGGACGTTATCCAGGACGCGAAAGAACTCGCTGCGGACTATCCGCTCGCATGTTACCAAGTCAGTGGCGAATATGCGATGGTCGTCGCAGGTGCTCGCGCCGGCGTATATGATCTGAAGACCATGGCGTTTGAAACGGTGGAGAGCATGGTCAGGGCGGGTGAGTCGGCTCCTATGAAGTCTCTCCTACGAATGGACCTGATGTGGCGTGCATAGGGTGCACACTCATCCTGACGTACTTCACCCCGCAATTCCTGGACTGGCTGGATGAGTGAACTATGAATGGAATGTCAACAGCAGATAGTCGTATTTTTATAATGCTTCGAATAGGATGGACCCACTCACTTAACCTTTGCTTGCTCGTGCGGTCATCGAGCGTAGCATCTGAATTAAGTACTAGGATGTCGAGGATACTACTTGAGTAGTACTGGACGGATATTGTGAGCGACTACACACTTGAGTTGTACGGCTGCAGTGCTACGGCGTATTAGCCGCCAGGGAGCTTCTGGGCGTCTATAGGGCGCTTGGTGCGCCTGGGCTGCAGCACGGCTGTTCCGCGTTCCGCGTTCTGCGTCCACGACCACGACAAGCTCGCTCTCCTCCTACCAACTATTGAGCTCTCAGGTTGTGCACTTCCTGGGTCAATTCACTCTGATCTTTGCTCTGGCTAGGCTACTGGGGTGATCTACATGGCTGACGTACCAAAGCTCAGCATCACGCTCCTAGGAGCCGGGCAGGAGGTCGGCCGCTCATGTTGTGTCTTGCAATACCGCGGTCGCACAATTGTCTGTGATGCCGGTGTGCATCCTGCATACAGCGGCATTGCATCTCTGCCTTTTATAGACGAGCTAGATTGGAGCACTGTAGACGTTCTGCTCATCACACAGTACGTTCTGTCGTCGTGCCGTTCTGCACTGTACTTGACCGCTAGGCAGTTTCCACCTTGATCATGCAGCCGCCCTCACGTACATCATGGAAAAGGTCCGCTTCTCTCAGAAATCATGATGTAGGATCCGTGGTCTGAAAGCCACGCAGACGAATTTCAGGGATGGTAAAGGGAAGGTTTATATGACCCACCCAACAAAAGCGCTGCACAAGTTCATGATGCAGGACTTCGTGCGTATGAGGTATGGACATTGCATCCTCCAGCAAACTATCACTAAAGACTCTTTTGGTAGCTCGTCATCAGCGGATACCTTGTTCACGCCCATTGAAATGTCTATGTCTCTCGCTTCTATTATCCCCGTCTCTGCTCACCAAGTCATCACTCCCTGCCCTGGCGTCACCTTCACTCCTTACCACGCTGGTCACGTTCTAGGAGCCTGCATGTTCCTCATTGACATCGCCGGGCTGAAGATTCTCTACACTGGCGACTACTCTCGAGAGGAAGACCGGCATCTAGTAAAGGCCGAAATTCCCCCTATTCATCCTGACGTCCTGATTGTGGAAAGCACCTATGGTGTCCAAAGCCACGAGCCGAGGGAGGACAAGGAGGTTCGCTTCACAAATCTGGTCCACTCCATTATTCGCCGTGGTGGTCATGTACTGCTGCCTACGTTTGCTCTGGGTCGTGCTCAGGAACTTTTGCTGATTCTGGACGAGTACTGGACAAAACATCCTGATCTGCACAATGTGCCCATTTACTACGCGTCCAGTCTCGCTCGCAAGTGCATGGCTGTGTATCAGACGTATATTCACACCATGAACGCCAACGTACGGACGCGCTTTGCAAAACGTGATAATCCCTTTGTGTTCAAGTGCGTCCCGAACCTTGCTCCAGTTGGTGATAGCGGCTCACCGTGACCACAGACATATCACGAATGTGCCCACCACGCGTGGATGGGAACGCAAAATTGCTGAAGGTCCTCCCTGTGTCGTGCTTGCTTCTCCTGGTTTCATGGATTCAGGCCCAAGTCGCGAGCTTCTGGAACTTTGGGCGCCCGACTCCCGCAATGGACTTATAGTCACCGGCTACTCGATTGAAGGGACAATGGCGAGGGTGAGTGGCTACCTCAGGACATCGTCCCGGACCCTCTTTTCCAACATGTACCATCATCCGTCCGTGTTGTATGTACCATGCGAAGCAATGGACATCCTCGTTTCCTACCTTGTGGCATTGTGTCTAGTCTGCTGTCCGTGAGTGTGAGTTGGTATTCATGCGTTTCCGCCCCTTCCTGCTTTACAGGAAATCCTCACCGAACCAGAAGAGATCACGACAGCAAAAGGTCATACGATACCGCGGAAATTGTCGGTCGACTATATTTCCTTCAGCGCGCATGTCGATTATTCGCAAAACTCGGAGTTCATGGAGCTCGTCAAACCGCAACACATTGTGAGTTGTATGCCCCTAGGGAAGTTGTGAGAGGGCACTGATTCCTTGGGAACAGGTGTTGGTACACGGAGAGGCGACGGGTATGGGTCGTCTGAAGGCCGCAATGCAGGATAGGTACAAGAGTAGAGATGAGGAGGTCAAAATCCATACACCACGGAATACGGAAACCCTGGAACTGACCTTCCGGAGCGAGCGTGTTGCTAAGGTACGCAAGATTCTGGGTTCCTCTTGAATCCGTTGTTCGCTGACCATGACGTGCGCAGGCGATCGGTACGCTCGCGTCCAAGCCGCCTCAACCGAACGATATCATCACCGGATTGCTGGTGGCGAAGGACTATTCCTACACGCTCCTAGATCCTAGGGACTTGAGGGACTTTGCGGGTCTTACGACGTGCGTGGTCACACAGCGGCAGAAGATCGCGCTCGGTGTCGGTTGGGATCTTGTACGGTGGCATCTGGAGGGCATGTTCGGCCAAGTCGAAGAGGGTGTCGACAAGGACGGGGTTCATACAATGAGGGTGAGAATCGTCGGCGAGTCCTGCTGAGGGCATACTAACCATCATCCAGGTCATGGGCGCGATTGACATCAAGCACACATCCGAGCACGAGCTGACTCTGGAGTGGGATTCAAGCGCGAGTAACGACATGATCGCCGACTCTACGCTGGCTCTGATTGCAGGCATCGACAAAAGCCCTGCTTCCGTCAAGCGTCAGTCACCGCGGCTTGTCCCCTTGCCTGACCGATGCTGACCTATAGCACATCCTCGACAGTGACGACAAATCCGCACGCACACACACACGCACCGAAGCATCCGCATCCGCACGCGGACGTACTCGATCCTGTGACGCGCATTCAGCGCTTAGCATGGTTCCTGGAGGAGCATTTCGACTCTGTCGAGCTGCATATGCCTGAAGAGATGGACGAGACGGAGAGCGCCGAGGACGCGCGCGAGCCGTCGCTCCTGGTGCAGATCTATGAGGCTGAGGCGATCATCAATTTGCGTACCATGGTGAGTGCTTTGCCTGCTACCTGTTTGCTGAGCGAGGCTCAAAGGGGCGCTCTTAGACCGTGACGAGCACGAGCGAGTCCCTTCGAAGACGGGTGGAGGCTGTTCTGGATATAGCTGTCTCTACAGTTAGCTCACTGAGCGAAGCTTTCACGGCTGGCGTGGCGCTCTCGACGGAGGAGGCAGTGCAATCGGGCGACGGGGAGAAGGAGAAGTCAGGGACACCCCTTCCACCTATAGCGGAGCACGCAACGGAAGAATCAGAGTCTAAGGCGCAACCAGAAGGCTCTGCTGGCGACGTACCCATGAACGGAATTGAGTCGAAGCCGGATTTGCAAGATGGTCCGAATGCGGAAGCCAATACGTCACCCAGCGGCGCGACGAGCGAGGCGCGGTTGGCGGAGCAGGAGAAAGCGGGTGACGGAGATGGGGACGGGGGTGGGGACGGGGACGGGGATGGGGATGGGGGCGAGTGATGATGAGGACGACACTATTTTGCAGGTGCATGGTTGAGCTTATAGAGCTTCTACGTCGTGTGCCATCTCGCTGTATCACTATCCATAGCTGTATGCCTTCTGCCTTGCGATCATCGATTTTGTTGACCATTGCAACCTTTCAGTGGGCGAGTCAGACAGTACGAAGGGTGGCTTATGCTTGGAAATTGGCTGAATCATGCCACGAACGTAAATGCTGTATAACACAGCGTTCTCTCCTATAAGATATATTGGATCATGTATGCATGCACAGCCTTCCCTGGTACGACACCTCCTTCTTAAGCCATGAGCACAGCGATCTCCTGCGGAATGACCGGACGCTTCTTCCACTCCGCCTCCCAGCCCGGGGCTGCGCCGTTCTCGCCGTTCCTGCTGGGAAGCCCGAACACAGCGGAGACTAACCAGATATCACCCTGCCCGGGTTGGTGCTCGTCCATCAGCGTCGGGAGGACGGCACGCGGTACCATGAGATTGGTGTTCGCGTCAGTCCTCATCGCCCTGCCCCTCCTGCTCGAGTTCTGACGAAGCTCTGCGATGCCTGATACACCGGCCTTCGACGCAGCACGTGCCTCGCTCCCGTTCTCGAGCGTGCCGAACGCCTCGCCAGTTGAGGGCTCCAAAGCCCTGTCGTCGGGGCCCTGTCCGTAGATCGCCCAGCCGCCTTCAGCCGAGAGCAGCTTGCGTCCGGACTTGATGCGGTGGATGCGGAGGTGCCAGAGCGGAACCTCGGCAGTGGGCGGGACGAGCCACGTCTCGACGGAGACGTCTTTCCACGGATACCACATCGAGTGCAGCCACTTGCCGTCCTCGATGCGCGCCTCCCTCGTGTCCCGGCGGACTTTCCACGTCTCGCCATCGTCTTCAGATAGGGCGAGGGCGCTGTCCGCGGCGAGTTCCTCAAGCGTGAGGTTGCCGGACGGCACGCTGTAGCCGAAGGCGGACGAGTATGCGAACTTGCCGTACTTGGCCGCGCTTTGTTTGACCGGGTAGGAGCATTGTTGCCCGGAGGATAGAATGTAAGTGTGCCCGCCGAGGTTGGTGGCGATGTGCAGAGGCTTGTACAACGGCTTTACTGTGGTCAGGAGAGCGGCAGGGTAGGGTTCCTCGGGAGAGGCCCAGAATGGATGGGATTCCGGGAGGGCGAGAGTGATGAAGGACTTGCAGAACCAGTATGGGCTGCCAGGTGAGTTGTAGTTCTCGGTCATGTTGTGGTTGGGGTAGCAATATCCGATCGTGAACGTGCCGTCGACGTTGTACGCGCCGGCTTGACGTGCCCAGAAACGGAGGTTGCGCAGCTGAAGACCCTTCACGGCGCCCCAGGTGAGAGGCGCGGGTAGCTCGACATCTGCGAAGGCGAGAGCGCCCCAGAAAGAAGACATGGCGGCGCGATAGGTGAGACTTCTTCCAAACGGAATAGCTCGTCCTGAAGTCGCGTAAGTGCACCATCGCACACGATAGCGGGTGCAGCAGTGAAATTACCTTCTTCATCAAAGTAGTGCACAAAGTCGAGCGCGAACTTGCGGGCGCGATTCCGGAACTCCTCGCACCGCTCTGGGTCCTCCTTCTGAGCGAGCTTGGAATACACGAGCTGGGCGTATTGGATGGCGAACGAGGACGAGTAGTAGTCCAGCTGGACAACTCCTTCAGGACCGTCGCGAGACCAACCGTCACCGATGTAAAAGGTATCGAGGTGGTCAAGGTCGGCCTTCATACGCTTGGCGTCGAATCTTGACGAGCCGACCTTTGAGAGACCGAGGTTTGCGAACACCTGACATGCGATTAGCACATTGAGCCGACCGCTCTGCCTGATGACGTACTCTGAACCATAGCCAGTTGGTGTTAGGCATTTCCTTGTCGTTCATGCCGCCGAGCCAGTCTTCAAGGTGACGTTTGCCCTCAGCAGGAAGAGGGTCCCAGATGTGCTCGCGAGCAACGGCAAGGGCGAACCCGATGGCAGAGCACTCGACCATGCGTTGATCCTTGTTACGCATGTTGCCCCAGAACTCCTCGTGGTCAGGATTGGTACCGTTGGCAAAGCCTCTGACCCATCGTTCTACGCCGGGGTAGGAGCCTCCGCCGGCGAGTAACGATGCGAGACCCCAGATGGGACGAGAGAAACCTTCGAGCTGAGCGGCTGCCTCATCGTAGTGGGTGCCCGTGAACCCAAGGTGGACACGCGCACCTCCGGGAGACGTGTGAGAGGCGAGAGGGTCCAGGAGGCCGATGAGGTATTGGGCGAGCTCAGATTTGTTGCTGATCGGGTTGGACGCGAACGGGGTGGTGTTCGCGAAGTTGGACATGGCGGCAAGAGTCGGTGCGAGCGGGCAGAAAGGCAAAGAGCGCGACGACGTCCATGGCGGTCGCGGTGCTTATAACTGACCTTGGATAGTTCTGGAGGAGAAGGCGATCAGGACGGTCAGGAGCTCGAGGTCGTCGTCCCCGGACCGTTTGCTATTCCAGCGACGGTCCGAGGCTCCCCCGAGCACTCGATCGCCTCTTCATCAATCTACAGATCCTTCCAGCGGTACAGTCCGCATCTGCCTGCGTGAACAGACTTTCAATCATACGACATTGTTGAGTTCCTTGGAAGCGTTGCTGTCGTGAACTCTCCGAGCATGACCCAGGCAGCGGAAGGTGAGTGAGCTGCATCGGAGCGCTGAGCGGCGTATGTGGGTGCACCACCGGATCTACCGGCCCGTGGCCAAGGCAAGGGCGGCTGGCGCTGCCGGGATCGCGCTCTTCGTCCCGAACGTCGACGTCGGCGCTGTGCTCATCGTTCCACGCCGGCATCATAGGCCCTGCTCCCAGTCAAATCCACCAGACATGTCATCGTACGTATACGTTGATACTCCAAACGCCAATCTGGTGAGCATTACCGCGCAATACCCGTATTGCGAGGATGCTGACCTACGATACAGGTCTGTTGCATCTGCCGGTGAGTTGCTTTGCCACCCGCCAGTCATGCAAGAAAAGCCTCTGATACACTCCAAGGTGTCCATTCGTTGAACCTTGTATCACCCGAACTTGCTGTCATACCTTCTGTTACGAATGCATCTCACAAGCCGTTGCCATCAACCGCCAATGTCCCATCGACCGTACCCTGCTATCCATACACGATCTGGCTCCGGCTGACCCTGTCGTGCGCAACGTATGTTCTTCTTTTGGTTTCGGTGGATTTGTTCCTCATGTGCCTCTTAGTTGGTGGATGAATTGGTTGTCAAGTGCCCCCAAGAGCCGCTGGGTTGCACGTACTCTTGCCAGAGATTGCTCCTGCCTGTTCATCTCAGGGACGCCTGTCAATACGTCCAGTTCGCCTGTCCAGAAGCCAAGTGCTCAAGACGGATTCTACGGAAAGACCTTCAAGGACATCAATGTCAGGACAACATCCCCGACGAGCCTACCGTTCAGAGACAGCAACCGATTGAAGCTCCGAGCGACGGTCGCCAAGTAAGCTCAGCCTTTAAAGCATCCAGAGTATTGGCTGATATCTGCCTTTGTGTACATGTTTGTCAGGCCAATGGGGAAACAGTTACGGATGCTGCGCAACAAACGCCCGAGTCTCAACAGCCTGACCTCGCTGCAGAAAACGCAATATTGCGTCTGCGGCTATCCGCACTCGAAAATGTCGTCCATACGTTGCGCAGCGAGATGCTTGCTGTGAAGCACGCGTTGGGACCTTGGTACAGACCCGAGGTGGAACTGCAACCTTATTCCGAGCATGATCGCGAAGCGCCGCCCGTAGCGATCTCTTCCGAACTGCCAGAACATACCTTGCCAGACAACGTCGATGTGCACAACGCTGCTTCGAGGGCGGAACCTTCTCCACCTCCATCCGCCACCCTGGGGGATGCGTCTGACATATCGTCTTATTTCCCACCTGTCGAGGAAGTGGCAGCGCAGGCTTCCTCTCGGCCGCGTCGCACTCGAGCCATCACAGACGCCCATCCGCCGTATGTCGTACCATCCAATGCTCGTCCCCAATCAACTACTTCTCCCACGGAATCGTATCCTGCTGCGCGCGCGAATCCTCTCATTGGAGCTGGTCAACATACGATGTACGCTCCGGGCTCGTATCCGACAGCGGGTCCGATCCCTGGCATACCATACTCGCAGCCCAGCGCGCTCCCAACACCTTCGCCGGCGACTGTCAGTGTTCCTCCCCTTGATCCGTCTATGCCACTCCCGGATACCCTCGCATCGCTGCACTCTTCTCTGGTCACGCTTGCTGGCGCACTAGGCGCACTTGCCGCCGCCCGTGGGTCAGACGCGCTGCGCACCACCGAGGAGCTTCGAGGCCTGCGCACCGCCATGCACGCGCTGCGTATGCAGGTACGACGCTAGCCTTCTGACTGGCGTATGAGATTGCGGCCAATCCTGACAACCGGTCTGTGACAGGTGCATGACATTCTCACGGCCAGGACGCATCTTGCGAGTCAAGGACCCGGCGGTGCAGTTGGCGGTGCCGGGGACGGCGATGCGGCGGACGCTCCTCCCCTGGGTCACGGCGCGCCACCGTGGCCAATATACGGACCTCGTCCGCACGGATACCCAGCTATGTACCCGCATGCCTTCCCGCCTCCGCAGCTAGGCGTGCCTCATCAGTACCCTCCCGGCCCCCACCCCGAAAAATAAGTTTTAACCCCCAAAAAGGCCCTTTTTTTTCGGTAAGGGGGGACCCGGGTCCCCCCCGGGGGCCCGGGGGTTTAAAAGGGCCCCCCCGGTCCCGTAAAAAAGGCCCGGGGGGGAAAAAACTTTTGGGGGGTCCCGAAAAAAACCCGGGGGGAAATTAACCCGGGGCCCGAAACGTCGTTTGGGCCAAGGTGTGGCGGCCGACGCCGTGCGCACCGCGCGCACGGCTGTGAGGGCCCATGATGGACGGAGAGATGGATGGAAGGAAGAACGAGGCGTGCGCGCGAGATCCGCACGGCGTCGAGGGCCGTCATTCATCGACGATGCTATTTACCACTCTGGGGCTTGATTGCGACGCACGCGGCCGTGATATGCACGACGACGCTGTCGCTGCGGGCACTGAGATGTGGTCCCAGGGCCGCGCGACGGCCGCGGACCGCTGCATCGCCTGTTGCGCGCCCGGTGTTACCCGCTCGGTACCCCGGAGCCGTGGCAGGGCGCAGATTAGATCGTGTAGGGACGGTCTGGAGGATCACGCATCTGGGAGGCCTGCACTGTGATCGACGCGGACGGCGCAACAGCGGTGCTCATCGCCTCGGGCATCGTCATCAGCAGGTATGTACCCTGGGCAGGCGGGCCGACCGGAGAGCTGTGCGCGCATGCACGGGCGGGAGGCGGCTGTGCGTGAGGCGTCGAGGAGCTGTGCGTGTACATATAACAAGTAGTAACTCAAGGTGGTGGTGTCGTTCACCACCCGCGCGGGTTACATGCGAGAAGTGCGCCGCTGCCCCGACGACCGAGCCGGCGCTGTCTATTAGGCGGCGCTATAGACTGCACTGGCGGCGAACTCGGCGAGGGGGGGCTGGCGGATCCGCACCGCCTGTCGTACATACATGCACATCGCGCTTGTTGGGTCGTTCGTCGGACGCGAGCCGAACGGCTGGATAATAAGCTGGCCCCCATGCGCTCAAATGTGACGCAGGCGACGTACGAGGTTGCGTGAGCAACGGCCGGGATCAGGCGACAGGGACAGGGCCGCGGAGGCGGTGTACTCTGTACTGGAACCGGCACGCGATGTCGCATCGCGCGACGCGCTGTGTCGCCGGCGCCTGAGCTCATTCTCAGGGGCAGAGGCGGTCGACGAGCTGGCCGAGCGACAACGGCGCTGGCAGAGAGCGGATGGATCACGCCGGCGCGCGCGTACGCTGTACGTGCGCATGGCGCGCGCGACTCTACAACATGGACAGATGTATGTATGCACAGGCGACAGTGGTATATACAACGGCCGCGTGCGCGCGCGCGCGCGCGGATCCTCGGGCCCGTAGATATGTACGCAGACCTGGACGACGCAGCGTGATGGCCGGGGGGGAACCCATTACCGGGCGCGGACATGACGTCCCGCGCGCGGCGAGAGAGAGGTATATGTAAGTTACGTACCGTACGTACGTGCGCCCGCCGCCGCCGCAGCAGCAAGCAAGCACCGAAAGCGAAGGCGCGGGATCGAACAGATCGGCAGGGACAGAGACGGATGGGCGGGGGCAGACGAACAGATGGGGAAGTCAAGGAGGCCCGAGGAGCATGGCCGACAAGCAAGGAGTGACAGATGATGCAGGCGTGGTGGATGGGGATGGAGACGGGGACGACCGACTATATGGATGATAGGGTATGCGACGAGAGCGGGCGCGGCGGAACGAAGTGAGAAATAACGGTTAGGAAGTCACAGTTCTGCAGCGGGGCACGCACGGGCAGTGTGTGCACGACAAGCGGAAACGCACGGACGGACGGAGAAGCAGGGGCGCGGAAGGGCGATAGCTGTACACACACGGCGAGCACGAACGTACGGGACACAAAGCGGTAGATACGACGAGAGACGGAGACTGGAGCGAAAGCCCGTGGACGGCGGTAGTGCAGGAGACGGCTTATGGAGGAGGAGAAGGTGGCGGTCGGCGGCGAACAGCGACTCTGTGGGCGACAGGGCGACAGGACGTCGTCGGTGGCGGTGGTGGACTAGCAACCATGGCGGGCCACGCCGCTGCAGACGCGCGGCTGTGGGGAGAGCAAGATCGGCGAGCGAGGGAAAGAGCGTCGGCTGGGAGACGATTACGCGCGAAGGGGCTATAGTTGTGCAAGCACCGGGCCGGAAAGAGCGGATAGAGGCATGCGAGGTACAAGGGGCGGACAGACGGCAGGGGACAGCGACGAGACGGCGACAAGAGCACAAGAGCATCGAGGGGAGGGGACAACCGACAGGGGTAGCTCACGGAGTGCAGCAGGCAAGGTTCGCGAGACGCGACGGAACCAGCGGGCTACGAGTACTGCACGTACCCGCCCATGAACTCGGAGGCGGGGACGCACATGTGCGAGAGCTCGATAGCGCCCGCGGCGTACGCGTCGTGCATCGCCGCCTGGTCCTCCTCCGGGGCCTGGCCGCCCGCGCCGTTGTGCGGATACACGTACCCCTCGTACACGGTCGGAAAGTGCGCG
>CCBP010000346.1:58476-72783 GCA_000765035.1 Trametes cinnabarina
TATTTGTTATGGTATCAGATACGCCGTCGATGACACATACCTTGCGCGCATCCATCGCCCAGCGCCGCCTCCNNNNTNNNTNTNTNTAGTAGTAGTACGTACGTACGTACGTACGTACGTACGTAACGTAACGTAACGTAACGTAACGTAACTTAACTTAACTTAACTTACTTAACTTACCTTACCTTACGTTACCGTTACCCGTTACCGTTACCGTTACCGTTACCGTACCGTAACCGTACGTACGTACGTACGTACGTACGTACGTACGTACGTACGTACGTACGTACGTACGTACGTACGTACGTACCGTACCGTACCGTACGTACGTACGTACGTACGTACGTACGTACGTACGTACGTACGACGACGACGTACGTACGTACGTACGTACGTACGTACGTACGTACGTACGTACGTACGTACGTACGTACGTACGGTACGGTAACGGTAACGGTAACGGTAACGGGTAACGGGTAAACGGGTAAACGGGTAAACGGGTAAACGGGTAAACGGGTAAACGGGTAAACGGGTAAACGGGTAAACGGGAACGGGAACGGGTAACGGGTAACGGGAACGGGAACGGGAACGGGAACGGGAACGGAACGGAACGGAACGGAACGGACGGACGACGACGACGACGACGACGACGACGACGACGACGACGACGACGACGAGAGAGAGAGGGAGAGAGAGAGNGNGNGAGGAGGAGGAGGAATCCCCATCATCGCCGTGCCAATCGGTCCTTCCTAACCAGGCATAGCCTTCCCCCAGCTGCTGCCCGTTCAGGCAACTCTCGCGTCCGAGGCATGCTGCGACTCTTTTCCGGTCATATCACCCGCCCCCCCTTCGTGGCGTTCCCGTCCACCGTCCGCCTCTCGCACCCTCGTCCCCGCTCTTCCCTACTACATACGTCCACAACGCCCTACAGCGCCCGTCCCTCGTCCAGTACGTGACGTCCTCGGCTAACGTGCATCATCCCCGGTCTTGGCTGCCCGGGCTCGAGTCGCCCCGCCATCGATATCAAGTCAATGTCCAACGACGGGGTCGTCATCCGGCGCGTATCTACCGTACACGGACCTCGCCGACCCGGCCTCGATCGTCCGCCTCTCTGACTCTCCGTCCTGCAGCACCATCCTCTTCCGCGTCGCAGTCATCTCACTCGGCTTCAACGCAATCCATGTATCACTCTGTATTCCACGCATCATCCTCACATCATACACCGCACCAACGTTACCGCAAAATCACAAATGCTACTCGGCATAGAAATCGGCTCCGCGGCGTGCGTGCTGCGCCCCTCGGTGCCGGTGCAATGGGATGCATATACTGTACCGGACCCAGAAGCGGGACAACTTGCGCAAAAAGTAGATATTTGCTGTGACTCACTCAGTTTTTCAGTAAACCCTCCTCTGTCCGTCGTGCCGTGGTCTCATGAACATATACCAAAAGAAAGCAAGGTGAAAGAATGGCTAGAAGACGTCAGTCTCGTCGAAGACCGGGAAACGGGACACCAGGACGGCCAATATGTCACAGCTTGTCACTATGCTGAAGGTTGCCGACTAAATCTCCGCTGATCATCGTGGTCGGTTCCAGGGTCATTTGGTGGCGGAGTAGCAGGCGGTTGTGATGGGAGTCAAGCTCCGACTGAAATTGACCATGGTCAACGGGTCTGCACGTCACGCTCTTGTCATTCAATGCTTTTCCAAGCTACACATTGATACGACTCTCACGCCCCCAGCATCACGTTCCCAGATTTTTCGCAATTCCTTCGCACTTCGCACTTCATTTCTTCACACTTTGCACCTCATTTCTTCGCACCTTGCGCTTTATTTCTTCGCGCTGCATAGCACGGACTTGCAGTGTGCGCGAGTGCACGTATCTAGTTTCCCAGCGACGTGAACCGGCAACCACGGCATGGAATCCGTATGGGCCATATGTTCGTGATCGCGGGCCATACAATTGCAACCCTTTGCCCAGCTCTGGGACTCAGCGAACCACTTCGCCGGTGTTCTCCGATGTATTGTACGATTAGCACACCATCTGCATGTAAAATACTCGCTCTTCGCAGCGAGGCAATTCAGACTCTCTTTCCCCCCCAGAAGTGAGGATCTCACAGACTCCTGCGATTGTGAACTTTGCGACTGCGTTTCCCCTTGCATTCTCACTGCGATATAGCGATCATATAGCGAACTGCGTGTCTCTTCCTGCGTCTTTTACTGTGTACTGTTCTCGTACTTATCGCGAAGCCTACGAACCTCTCCTCCCACTCATCCACTCTCTGCGGAGCCTCGCAGAGGGCACCCTGACTGGCCTACAATATCTCCTGATTCTCAGTCCATCCCCACCACACGGCCTCGACCTACGAAGGCTCTTGGCCGTATCCATCATGGTTACAGGGTAGATTTGGCATATCAACGTGACTCAAAATACTGTGGTTTATGGGTCAGAACCCTTAATGGACTTCACTGGACATGCATTTGAAGGGTGCTCACAAAAACAACAGGAGTTGGCTGCACTGTGATGGGTGTTTTGTATCTGACGGTCGAATGGCCTCCTTGTTACTGACATTACTCCAGTAAATCTCCTCCTTTTTTTCTTAAATTTTTCATTGACAGCTCTCAGAGACTCCAATCAAGCATACTGTACAGAATATCTGACTACCAGAGAAGAATTTGAGGGAGAATGATTGTTTGTCCCACTTCTAGGTCTGAGGGCACCTGTCCCGCTGCTGGGTCCAGTACAGTATGGTCGCAAAAATTGGTCCCCACTCATAAGGGCGAGCACCTTATAGGGTGCTTATAAGCTTGTTGAAAGTCCGCTCGTAGTCTGATAAGTCCCCAATAGTAGACTTCGTGTGATTATCAGATATTTATGAGCATTATGAGGTCTAGAGGCACTGTGAGACGCCTTGTGAGGTTGAGAGATGCCTTATGAGGACGGGAGACGGGCTTATCAGGTGCCCAGTGCCCTTACGAATAACCTCCACTGTGCTCGTCGGACGCATCCGCCATCTTTCTTGGCTCTCGTACTCTGCTGTACATAGCATTTCTCTAGTATTTAATGCCTCTACGTACGACATAGTACTTGGTAGCGGGCATTGCCGCTTGACGGCACTACACACTCATGTGTCCCTTATGAGAGGGCATAAGGCGCTATATGAGAGCTTGTGAGCGCTGCTAAGAACTTGAGAGCGCTCATAAGGGGCTCCTTAACAGTAGGTCAACTATATTTAGGGCCCCTTTATGTTATCGAGCTTGTGGTATAATGGTTTTGCCATCTGCACTGCAGTTAATGAGGGCCCAAGTTCGAATCCCCTAGGTACGTCCTCATCTTCTCAATATCAAATCAACCAGCTTACAACAGATTAGATCAGATAGTGATAGGCAGCCCCAGAAAGTCCTTAGGTAAGTTAGTAAGTAGGATCAGTATATGGTTAGCAAGTAGGTCAGTATAAGTAGGATAGTAAGTATAGGGCTGTTGGTAGGGTAGGTGAGTCAATAAGGAAGGTAAATCAGTAAGTAGCAGGATGATTAGTACATAGGATGATGGACCAGGTTGTTATGGTCCATGCTGGAGTGGCAATACATGACATAGGAACTGCTTATATAGATCCAGACAAATATGCTGATAGCCTCAGCATAGTGGCCTTTTGGTCCAGTTGTTAGATTGTGTTATTGTCTGGGCACGGTCTCTCACACAGGTGGTCAATACTAATAGTACTACTCGTGGGCGCCAAAAGTATGGAAACACCCTACCATTTCCAGTAGTTGATGTCTTTTGCTCGCCATGCATGTAATTGTGCATGTCCTGATACCCAACTGGTCATGTAGAGAACCACAGATGTCTGAGTACCAGATACAATGTGTTGGGATCCAGTAGCCATTTGGAATCATCTAATATTAGTACTATTTTGATGTGCATAATTAGCACTGTCAGCTGTGTGCCATGATTCTCACCACTCTTATCACAATCTTGCCAAGGTGTGTCAATGCATGTGTAGGTCATAGAGGTGTCTATCATATATCTGCTGAGGCCCACCCATATTGACTCATTGACCCTCAAACCAAGTGGGGTTATAGGACTCTCGAGTAACATGGTTGCACACAATAGTGCTGCAAATTCTATACCATATACTGTAGGATACATCTATTACCAACAACAACCTCCTAGCATAGCAATTATGTCTGGATATATGTAACTTGATGTGAGGCCCTGGAAGGATTCATACCATATATACCTCTGCCATCATGACCTCAGATGAACACTTCTAAAGTTTGCCCTATATGATATTTGATCAGATGGTTGTGGGTAGGCCTCAGCAGATATATGATAGACACATCTAGGACCTACACATGCATTGACACACCTTGGCAAGATTGTGCAAAGAGTGGTAATAATCATGGCACACAAAGTGCTATAGCTAACAGTGCTAATTACACAGATCAAAATAATACTAATATTGGATGATTCCAAACGGCTACTGGATCCCAACACATTGTATCTAGTACTCAGACATTTGTAGTCCTCTACATGAACAGTTGGGTATCAGGACATGCACAATTACATGCATGGCGAGCAAAAGAAATCAACTACCGGAAATGGTAGGCTGTTTCCATACTTGTGGCGCCCACGAGTAGTAGGTGATTAGAAATGGAAAACGAAGCAGCGGAGCAGTGACAAGACATACAGTAAGCGGTCGTACTGTAGTACGGATCCGTCCCCTGCTCTACTTGTCAAACTGTTTTTTATTGGTACCCCATGCCTCATTCTATCAATCCGCCATGGGGCATTGGACCGAGAAAATCGCAAGCCCATCTCAAGCTTATAAGGACCTGATAAGGTCCTTATAAGGCCTCGCAAGGACCTGTTTATGGGAGCGTTATGGAGCCCTTACAAGGAATTGGGCACGGCGCTTACTGAGTCCAAGCCTCTGTAAGCCACTGGTCTGGGGGCCCTGTGGGGCGGAACAGAATGCCACCACCAGGGATTGAACCAGTGACCTGGGAAGCCTCAGCATACTGTGAGAGACCGTGCCCAGACAATAACACAATCTAACAACTGGACCAAAAGGCCACTATGCTGAGGCTATCAGCATATTTGTCTGGATCTATATAAGCAGTTCCTATGTCATGTATTGCCACTCCAGCATGGACCATGACATGAGGCCGGGGCCATTGCTTATCAGGTGCTTATAAGGAGAGCGCGGTCCTTGAGACCCAGTGAGAATCGACACCAAGGAAGTCCATTGAAAACCAATGAGAGCCAAAGAGAGGGAATCAATTCTGGAGTTTTTAATGAATAGCAGTGATTTGATTTAATTTGCCCCTTGTCCCACGGCTGGATTTGACGCCAATGAGATTTGATGACAATCCAACGCTTCCCAATGCTATCCCAACGAGAGCCAATGCCTCCTGAAAACATTAGGTCCCATTGGATTGAATCCAACGCTACGAAAGACCCATTCCGTGGCTACCCGTCCCCGTCCCTACCCTACCCGAAACCGCGCATCCTTCCCCGTCCCGGGCCTCCTGGAATACGCCCCCGCCGGCTCGCCGCCTGATCATCTACACTCACCCTTCCGCTGCGCACCATCTACTACGTGTACATCGCTCCCGCACCCACTGCAGCGTCCTCTCTCGCATCCGTAGGCCAATAAGAACACGGTGATCTATCCCGAGGCGGGAGAATCTGCTGCCGCCTGCGCACTAGGCAGCTTCCGGATTGCTGGGAGTTGTGGCTGCTGGATCGTCGGCCGTGTATTTCTGTACAGCGAGTTCAGCATAGCACATGTATACATCAATACGACACACCTTCTTCTTGTAATGTGCAGCCTTTTTGTACCATTGATTGAATTCTTCTTGAGTTGCCGACGGATTCTCCACAGCCCATGCGCGAGCACACCGGTCTCTGGAAAGATGCAAGATGTCAGAATACACATGATAGGCGATCTAAACTCACTTACTTCAAGCTCGTAGCATCTGTAGACGGTGGCCAAATGGCGACGCCTTTTCCGGCCCTCGGAGCAACTTTCTTAGCCTGAATCTTTGCGCCTTTCAAGTTCGTTGACATAGTACCCGGGACGGAGCAAGCTGGAGAAGGTGACACGGGCACGGGGGTCTGTCTGTCATATACGGTATCAACATCCAGCTGGGTTTGTGCAGCAGAGTCATTGAGCTCGCTGATGCTATTGGCAAGAGCGGCAACTGCTGCACCTGAGTCTTTCGCAGGCCGCTGATTGGTTAATGTCTCGCTGTCTGATTCGACGGTTTCCGTGCCCCACGGGAGGTCCGTGCTGTTCATAGTAGTGTTAGCTTCATCTCACATGCACTTCTGGTGCTCCACTGACAATAATTCAGGTGGTTGTATCGAACCACTGTCACAGTTTTGGGATTGAACGTGTGTAGTTGCTGTCTCGCTACCATGAGTGCAAAGCCTCGGCAGCATTAGTCATAGTGATGCACACCTGTTGATAAGGCCAAGATGGCTTTACTGCCACTGCTGGCGGGGTCAGGACAGGTTACCGGGCTACCGACGTGCATGCAAATGGTCACTGATTAGCGCATGTAAGGACATAGAAAGGATATTCATCCACACATCATAATGGAGAGACGAGGCCGTTTGCTGGAGTTATCCGCCTGGGCATGGATGTCATCCGTACGACCATCACTCAGGCTCGCTCGCTTCACTGGTGTCGTATGGGTGCCATTGGGGCTGGGGTCAACGTCGGGGTCCTTGGAATCAATAGTGTACGCTGCAGCGTCGAGTGAGGTGGACGTCGCGGTCGGAGTACTTTCACCACTCGCAGTGACTGGTGACTTGGGCGCATGAGCAGAATTGGTTGCAGACGAGACTCTAATGGAAGGTTTTGCACATGCTGCGAGACAGAAAGCGTCAGTGGTAGGGTGTACAAGGTGCGTGCATGCCGCGTGACTCACATGTGGCCCCCGGCCCACATTTGAGTCTGGAAAGCTGGGGTCCCGAGACAGCCGATGATGACTTTGAGGGGTATTTCTTCGCAAAGGTCGGCCAGAGCTGAGGGTATTCCATGACACCAATGGCCTTGCAGAGCCAGTTGTTGTCGCAGTACTGGAGTTCTGGGCACGTTGCACGCATGAACGCCTCGTATTTGACTTTTTCACGAGGGTCCAATCCTCGTGCCCAGCTTGTAGGCGCACGGTCTTCTTTGAACAGGAGGAGCACATACTCTCGAAATTGTGCCCGGATCGCACTCGCTTGGAACCCATCAATAGGGTTTCCGTCGGCATCGGAGATGAATTCATAGCGTACATTCTCGCCACTGGCAGCACGAGTGCCGCCGCATTGCTTCACCTTGCCGAACTCGCACGATAAGTTGGCTTCATGCTTCCGCCAGTCTTTCTTGTACCACCACTTGACCTGTAGTCGGGCAATGCAAGCAACAATCAAGACATTGACATCGCCTGTTCGCTTGGAACGCAGATAACTTACCTTAGGGAAGTCCTCACGGCGACGCGGAATGTCTTCATAGAAGCCACCTGGCAGTTTCGGATGGACCCAAACACCCGCATTGGAAGAATTGGTGGGCACAATGGAGGGTGGGCCTACTGTGCCAGCCGACAAGCTAGCAAATATTGTATGTTATCAGTTCATATATTTGCTGACAGCGGTGAATAAATGCACCAAGATTCCAAGATATTGAGGGCGGTGGCTTGAGATGTATGCATTGGGGTAAATACAGCCCCAGCTCCTGTTTCAGACAAGGCTGGAAGCTGCATCGCGTGAGCCAGATCTTGAGGCAGCACCGCTTGTATGGCTGCGGCACCTGACATCCGCGCAAGGTTTTCCACAGATAAGATCTATGGATTGTGAGATTGCTGGACTATGGACACGTAACAGCTCTCACATTGGGCATCATTGCAACCATTGCTTGGATGAGCGCTGTCGGGTTTGGCATTGTTTGCTGTGGTAGGTGGTCTGAGGAAGGCGGTCAGTGTGGTATCTGAAATGGAGATAGAATCGAGCTATGCAGAGCTGTAGAATTACTCGCTGAGGGGGTATTGCCTTGAGCAGTGAACAAAGAATGATATAAAGAATTTGGACTTGGGACGATCAGGGATTGACTGGAGGGCAAGTCTAGGGCAGAAAGAGTGGGAAAAGAACTCGAACTGGCGAAGTTGGAAACAGAAGAAGAATGAGAGGGGATTTGTCCTGAAGACATCGTTGTATGCTACAGAATTATTATACAGAGTATCCGGAGTGGTGGTGGTATGCAAGGAAGATGCCAGCACACTGGACAGGTTTGCAGGGGATGGTAAGATTGCCCATTTCGGATATTCCTTGTCTCCCGTCACATCATGTCATTGCACACACAAGTCCGTTTGCAAAGGCTTGCAGTTGCTCGCTTGAATACAACCACCATGTCCGCATCTTCCTTCGACGATCTATTTCCAGAGAGAGACCAGGAGGAGAGCTTAGGGGAGAACTGTTTGGGTGCTGAGACACAGTACGTTCATGACACTTGCGGCCTTGCATATTGTCCAACTTACCTGGGCTACTCAGGCCGATCGACTCACAATTTGCGCACCCCAAATATCTCCTACATGCTCATGATATTGCCATGGGCCCAGAACGTACCACAGGCACACAGGCCAGGGATCTCATTGACGCGCTGGTTGCTCATGCTGCCCTGGCTGCGCGCATCGCTCACGAGCTCGCCCTGGATGACGGCCATATTGCTGCAGCCGGATTTACTCGTGTGCGTAAGGACTTGAGCCCCTCTTGGCTTAGTGTCCAGGACAGCATTGACCGGGCTCTCTGTGCACACTCTACAAGTCAGAATAGCGTCTCTACCTCCTCTTGCAGTCCCTTGAACTCTGGGTCAACAAATCTGACTGCAGCGGTGACATACTCTGGCTTGGATCTAGGCTCTCTGAGCGACCTGCTAAAGGACACCTTGGCCAAGGATCTCACCCCCAAGCTCCTTCCCCCTCTCGCATCTATGCTGAAGACTACCCTCCCAGATGCGCTTCTTGATGATCTCGAGCATGCCTTGCTGCTGCGACTCCTCAAGTCTCTGCAGGAACCACTTCTTCAAACTCTGAGGCCTCTCGTTGATGCAAATACTGTTCACCAGACAGCTCCGGGTCAATATCGCAATGTCCAACCCATTTTGGCAACAGCTGCACCCTTGGGGCCTTCCTACGACCCCCAGATCCTCCGCCAAGGCACACATCGTGCAGACTCTCCACTCATGCGCCCGTCTGGTTTCAAACCTCCACAGCCACTTCACGGCGAAACCTCTCCCGTACATGGCGGCCAAATAATGCACCAGCGTGCTTCCTCTGGTGGCACGTCGTCGAGGAAGTTGAAGCGCGTTACTTATGGAGCTGGCGAGGAAGCTATATCAAAGCGCCCCAGAGCGACTGAGTAGTACAAGGACCTGTCTAAAAACAACTGTGTACTCTACGTAGAGACTGTACCAGGAATCAATCGCTGTCCTCCTCATTCTCCCCTTCATCATCCCTTGTCCCGCTCAATGAAGCAACATCCAACCCGGGTTTCTCTATAAGGAAGTATCGAGCCATGTATCGAGAATTCGCTTCGGGCTCCAGAGCCTCGGAGGATGTCATGGGTAATGGAACCATCGCGACCACAGCAGAGATGGCCTTTGCGTCTATGACAACACGTGAGGTATCACCACCGTAACTGCAAGCCCACAACACTCCGAAGGAGCTCTGGTGGATGGCAATGTCCGGGCCTGAGAACATGGCGACCATTGCGAGGGTCGTCTGGACACCATTAATGGTGCCCTCAAAGAAATACCGCACCTCCGCAAAGCGGTTCTCCTGAAGCTAGGTCACGAGAGCACTTCGTCAGACCACTGTTGATTGTAGCAATCTGCACGCACCTTGACCATACGAGATCGGCGAACAGACTTGCCCTGCATCTCGCTGACCTCTTCCTTCCGTGCCGTGCGTGCAATCTGGCCATTCGGTAACCGCAGATGGGCCCAACGTTGCACGGCCAAGCTCTCCTGGGGAACATCTAAACCACGAGTCTGCAGATATACTTGTAATGCTTGCACCTCGAGACCTTGAAGCCTCTTCGGAGCTCGCTCACGGGCACGAAGGAGTGTGTAGCCGTCGCCCAGATCTCTCGACAATGCCGCCCCTTGATCGTTCTGACTGCGGTCGAAGGTGGGATCCATCGCCTTGAGCGCATTCACCTGGCAACGGTGTAGAGCACGCTCGGAAACATTGGCATAGGGGGTGACATGTTGGCGCATCTCGCGTGTGATGTTCCCGATGAAGTTCTCGAGGGTCCATTGCGTATAGAGGGCACCGGGACCGAGCTGCAGGACCTCGCTAGCAAGGTGTATGGTGAGATGCATACTCTGTCGACAGAAGTGGAGACGGTCGGTGCGACGCTGGTAGTAGAGTAGCTCAAAATCGTGTGCATGTTCAACAAAACGGACATGAGCAACACGTAGCTGTGAGGGAAGAATCCGGCGTTGCAAGATCATCCGGACCGCAGACACGAACTTGCAGAAGTGTCGCCAGTACTGTGATGCCAGAAGAGGCCGGAGGAGTCCTGGAAGGAGCCCGTAGACGTACAGTAGATATTCCCAAGCCTTGTACCCACTCGAGATCTTCTCTGCTGGGTTGCGCGGAGGGCGATCAAAGGACCCGGGTAGATATGCAGTTGCGTCCGCAACGAGACGGGCGTGAGCGCGCCAGATGCCTCTGTCTGCAAGAACTGCCCAAGGCCAGTCCGCCTTGTTGTCGGTGGGTTCACAGACAAGTGTACCCCTGAAGAGGCTGAGGAAGAGGTCGGTGAGGTTGAGAGTGATAAGATGCATGAGGTTGGAGGCGAAGCAAGTGGGAAGGGGGAGGACACGTGGCAGGCCCATGAAGATGCTCGGTTTTGCAATGCCCGTTTCCAGACGAATTCGCTGATATTCAACGCGCCCACCCAATGCGATGACACGGCGGGCATTCACAAGGTAGGTCGTCCGGACTTCTTGGGAAGAGACGGTCGCGTGCGAGCGGAGATCGACATCTGCATGGTCCGACCTGTCCTTATCGTAGTCGTCGGGTTTCATGGCGGCGGGGTAGTAGGTGTTCGCCGATGGCTTGAGCCGTCCGCGCATGCCACAATAGAGGCGACAACCATGGCCACCTTGGTGTCCCACGAGACCACTCAGGTACGTCATCCCCGGGCCATCAGCTGTGGCCATCAGGAGATATGGAGCGGAGCGGAACTGGACTTGTCGTGCTGCATCCCAGATGAATAGACCTTCACGCTGCAAGGCGGCAAGGTGAGCGAGCGCTGGCAGGAGGAACGAGTCCACGTTCTTTGGTTTGTTTGGACCGCCGATTACCCCGCCAGGAAGAACGTACCGCTTCTTATAGCGTACATCTGCAAATCCCAGTTTGAGTCCATACAACATGACAATTTGAGACGGAGCTTACCCGGTGGGAGATCAAATAGCACCCATATAAAGAACCAGCAGTCGGATGTCTTGTTAGCGTAGAGTTGGGCCCCGTCGAGGGAGAACATGACAACGGTGTCATCATGTCTGATGCGCCCGCTTTGAACCTCTCGCAGATAGTCTGTGCCGTGGTACACGTCGTCGATGTACGCAGTTGCCGTTGAACCTTGCTGGCGTGCGGTCAGGATCTCCTCCGTGCGTGTGGTTCGATGGCACATGAGACGCGCATTCTCGGGAGAAGCATACATCGCCTGGATCTGGGGGCCGAGCGGAAATGTCTGAAAGGTGCGGCGGGGGATATGTCAGCCACGCGAGAGGTGATAAGGGTCGTAGCGTTGCTCATGGCAATGGGGACACCACTCGAGATCAGCGAATGGCCTGGTGAAAGCGAGGCAGCTGTTCACGCACATGTGCGTGTGGACAGCGCCAACGCCTGTAACCTCGGCGATCTTCCGCTTGATCTGGTCGTAGCTCGGAATGTCGTCTTCCGGGTGTAGCTCGAGAAATGCCGCCCGGTTGTCCTCATAGTTGTCCTGTGATGCATCCCCACGAGCAAGCAGCATCCGTAAGCTGGCTCGTTCAAGAGCATTGACTTCGGGAGGAGCATGAGAAGGTGCACGAAGACGATTGAGTGTCACGTCTGCCAAACCACCAGAGTCCAGTGTAGCTTCTTGAAGCACTCGCACACAGTCAAGAGCTTCGCGGACTTCACGACGACGGGCATTCTGGGGAATGTCGACATCTTCAGCATAGCCATACTCTGGAACCTCCTCCGCTGGGGGAACTCCATCCGGCCGATCATCCGGCTGCGGAAGGGGAGCAGCAGCGTCCCGATCATCTTCATCTGGAGCTGCGCGCGCAAAGATGTCTTCAATATCGTGCATGAGGTCGGCATACTCATCAAGCTCGTCGATCTCCATAGGAGAGTGGTGAGGCACGGCCGCAGACGCGTCGCGCGCGTTGTGCTGTGGGACCGACAGCGAAGGGGCACATCCTGGAGAGAAGCGATATGTCGCGCGCCGGGTACTCGGATCACAGCTGGCAGAGCGGGGAGTCTCGTCCTGCATGACTTCCTTGTTGTCATCATTGGCGGCATCGTCGTCGTCATCGTCGTCGACGAGCGGAGGCATGTTTGCGTACGGGTCATCCCGAGGGACCGTGGTGGAGGCCTGTACACATATGTCAATACAATCTATTGGATCAACGACGTTGCCATACCGAGGGTCGAGCGCTCAGCCTCTGCGCCACGTACGAAGGCCCGGGTGTACTGCCTGCGGATTGATGATGCTCTTGACGTAGGAACTGCTCGACGCTGATATCTTGAAGTGGTGCGTGCCTTTGCCATGCCTTGCGGTTAGCGAGCTGGACCCACACACCCTTGCATAGCGTGGCGCAGTTGCACATCCACACGACCTCGCCATCGGATTTGCGAAAGGGACCGGGTTGCACTGGCGTGCTCATGATGTGAGAGGAGGGGAAGGGATATGAATCTTGCATTGAATCAGCCGTGTTTATATACATGAGCGGGCCTCGAGATCTGCAACTACGTAGCGGTCAGTGCGGTGAAATGGAGGAGCATCGGTGAATTCTTACCAAGACAACTGAATACGCTATATACTGGTGCCGTACAATCAATGGGGACGCAACATAGCGAAGCCGGAAGTGCACCCTTGGCCTCGCGCTCGCGGGACCAGCGACTGTGCACGACCGCAACTACATAGCAGTCAGTGCGACGAATGGAGGAACCTCGGCACGGTCTTACCAAGACAGATGAACATTGTATATCCCGTGCCGTACCATCAGTGGGGACACAACATGGCGAGGCCGTAAACACACCATTGGCCCCGCCGTACGCGACCTAGGCGATGCACTATAGCGGGTATACTCTGAGCTGGCGGAAACGATAGACCGATCGAGAGTCCAGATGACTGACTGAATTGACTGAGTGACTGACTGATTGACTGAGAGGGATATGTTGGCTCCATGTCATGACAGACATTCGACAGCCCGAAGGAGCAATCGGACAGTGCGACGTGGTTGACTGCAGAAGGAAGACCGGACTAGACGCCGGGATACCCAATTGGGTTGGCGCTTGTTGTCTCTCTTTGGCTCTCATTGGTTTTCAATGGACTTCCTTGGTGTCGATTCTCACTGGGCTTGAGATCCCAGTGAAAACCTGCACCAATGGCATCCATTCAAAACAAATGTAATCCTAATGGAACGGAAGTCATCGATATAGATTAGATTAAAGCCCATTTAGACGCCATCCCTGGCACCAACTCTGCCTCGTCCTCGTCCGATCGCGTCACTCGAGTTCAGTCAATTAAGTCACTGTGTCAATCTGCTCGATCCTACTACCTTGTTGAGTCAACATATCGCGCATCGTGGGGACGCAGTGCCATTCGCCAGTGCCTGGGTAACTGGTACGCTCTTTCAGCGGTTGCATTACCACAATACATCTGCTGACACGGGCAGTCCTGTTGCCTTTAGGAACTACGCCGGCCTTACATTCACGTTGCAGGCCCCGACATAACGATACGAGAAGAAACTTATAACCAGTATGGTGCCGTTATTGTCCCGCGTTTGTGTTAACATGGTACTCGGGTTCCTATCCCCAGGATGCCAAGGTCGGACGGCGATACTGACCACGACCACCCATCCAGTGGCTCCGTATACACCTCGCAGTAATATACTGAGAGTGCTGTGCAGCTTGTATCCGGTATGTCTCCAAGAGTATGCCTTTGTCATGCAAGAATACTAACATAGCATGCACTTTCCTAGCTTGAGCATACCGCCCGCCGGGTGGTTTGGAGACTGGGTTAATATCGGTATCTTGT
>CCBP010000348.1:0-16662 GCA_000765035.1 Trametes cinnabarina
AGAGAGAGAGAGAGAGAGAAGAAACTAATTTCGGCCGCCGAGTGACGTGCCGGCGCCTACCCCGAGGGACGCGTAGGGAAACGACACACGACCAACCGCGAGTCCTACTTAGGAGGGCACCAAATCCCGAATGACACTTTGCCCTACGGGCTGGTCCTCGAAGCTGCGTGGACGGCGGCACCCAACGGGGTCACACTCAATCCGCCGCGAGCCACAGGCCAGTGTCACCAGAACCCAATATCATCCTGCAGGTACTCGCTTATATGAGGGTGAGAGTTTTTTTCGGGGGGTATAGACGGCAGAGGCGAGAAGGATGCACTCCTGCAAGTGAACAACACAGACTTGCCAGGCTTGCGACCGCATAACACTGAAGCAGGGAATAGCTGTTGTCCAAGTCATGTTTTGCAGGTATGTAGTGTGCACATGCATCGTGATACTATGATGCAGGGCCTCGCTCAGCGACGTACGCATTTGGGTGTACTACATAGGCGTAGGCCCTATCGGAAGTTGGCCAAGGATGATGAGTACCGCTCAACGCGCCGAGCATGCGCATAGATACTGCTCCCGCTGTAGCCTGCTCCAAGCCAGCCAGGGCGACGTGGCCGACGATGGCGGGAATGCAGCGTTGTTGGCTATTATTCTACTGGAGGTCTACTGCCGATGCTGCTGCCGCACTGATCACAAAGGAGAGACAACGCCAAGATGCAGGCGGCCTGCAGAGGCACCCGTGTCGTCGATGTCATCCGTAGCGGCAAGGAGCCATCCAGCCCCTTGCACTCCCGCAATGGCAGCCAATACGTACAAGGCCAAATGGGAGCTAGTTGAGGGTGCACTACAGAGTGCGGAGAGGAAGATAGAGCGACGCAGGAAAGTTTTAGGGCTCTTTGAGACGTCTGTGGCCGACGGGTGCAATCATCGATCTTCGCATGGGCATCTGTATGACCATGGGCATCTGCTCTGCGACAGGCATCTGTTCTACGACAGGCATCCGCTCTACGGCGGGCAGCGAGCCGCTGGACGAGGGGATGGCGGACTCGGCTTCGCACGTAGAATTCGTCGGTGCGAGCGGCGGTTGATAGGGCTTTTTTCCACACAAATTGCAGAGGGGAGCGATTGGAACTGAAAGAGAGAGTACAGAGTGAGATGAGGATGTCCTTTTCAAGACAGACACGGCGAACACTTAGGCGCCCAATGTGCTCGAGATTTTGACTGCGTCTTCGAAGCCTGTGCTACCTGTGGATACCCGTGTAGTATATCTCTCCCTTCACCTCTACCAGCCTCCACAGACTCTATGGCCAAAAGAAAGCACTCGGGTGACGCTTCGTCGAGCGACGACGAAGCTCCGGAGACATTCTCCTTCGGAACGTCAAAAAAGGCCGCGAAGAGCGAGCAGCACGCCGTGCGCGAATTCCACGCCGCGCAGAAACTGAAGCAAAGGGAGAAGAACCGTGCTATCGACCGGAAGCTCAAGGAGCGCGCAGCGGACTCGAAATTGAAGGGGAAGGCTAAAGATGCTGGTCTCAGCCATTGGGAGAAGGCGACGAAGGGCAAGGGAGCCGCCGACTACGATACTGATGAGGACGAGGGCAGCGACGAAGGAGCACAGGGTCCCGGAAGCAGCGCGTTGGAGGAGCGAATGGCCCGCGCTATGAGGGAAGCAGAAGAAGAGGACTCGGAACTCGACGAGGGATCTGCATCGGAAGACCTGTCGGGGGAAGATGTGGTCATGGAGGGAGAGGAGGACAGTGTGGAGGAGATGGCTGAGGACGAGGATCAGGAGCTTGAAGAAGGCGACAAAGAGGAGGGCTCTAGCGACGAAGAGTACGAAGAAGGTGAAGATGAAGACATGGACTCCGACGAACAGGAAGAGGAGGTCGAGGAGGTCGAAGACGAGGACATACCTTCGTCATCGAAGCCGTCAAAACAGAACCGCAACTACCTCCCAGATCATTTCTTTAAGTCTGCTCTCTTTAACTCCGCGCCGCTCAACACGAAGATTACCTTCAAGGATAAAGAGGACGCTCCCTCACGTCCTCCTATCTCACCGCACAAACGGCGACGAACCAAACATTCTGCGAAGGACATTGTGCTTGGGTACGTGAGAGTGTTTCTTTCCCGCTTATCCCTCGCTCATCACGTTCCTAGTAGTACGCGGACTGTGCGCACGCTTTCCAAAACCTCTGAGGCCATCTCGCCTGCTGCCGCAAAGGGTCTTCCGCCACCACGTCGAGTAGAGAAGTTCGTCAAGCAGAGCCTCAACTTGAAGGGGGACTTGAACAGGTCGAAAACGAAAGGCTGGACGCGGAGACCTGGTATGCATAGTTTTAGCGTTTACTTCATCACCTTCAATCTGACGAATTCTCTTCCAGCCCATCTCGGGGTACTCAGGAGAAATGGGCCGGCAGCGAAATTCGTTCGCAATACATAGGGAGTGTCATCCATAATATCATCCGTAATTTCTGCCGCGGATCCCTGCACGCGTATGCTGGACAGCTTTGCTTATTGCTGCTGATACATTAATAGGAGACGTAGATGAGACACCGTACATGCTTCTTCACCGACAAAATTCCCTTGCGGCCACCTCTTCTTCACGGGAACGACAGTTTGTTCGCCTTCGCCGCTATCTCGGCGAAGTATATTGCAGTCTCGGCCATGATAACCAGACGCTTGTTTCCAGCGAAGACGAGGTTGGCGGAGGTAGTGCCAAGGAAGAACTTCCCCAGCAGAATCCCTTCGGGGTTCCATACCTGTCCGTCCGATGTCATTGTCAGTGGAAGTTGAATTTCGCAGTACGTTGCAAACTCACCTGCACACCGTCACCGCATCCGGCATAAAGGTTGTCGTTGGCATCAAGCTGCAAGCCATCTGCGATGCCGGTGTCTACGTATGCGAAGACTCGACGGTTTGTGAACGCCTCTGTCTTCGGGTCGACGTCAAAGGCGTATCTAAGCAATGGGTGAGTCCCTTCCATACAATGCTTCGTGAGAGTCAATTACGGACATCGTCGCTGGCTCTGTTTGATTGTTGCCGAGGAAACCGCCATTCGCGCCGGTGTCGGAGCTGAAGTAACAAGCCAGTCAGTCTCTGAAGACGCCTGCCTGGAACTTTTGCTTACACGAAAGCGGTCTTGCCGTCGCTGCTGAATGCGATGCCATTGCACCTATCGAATCCATCTGCAACCACCCGTACTACCTTGGTGTTCGGGTCGAGCCGGTACACCTGGTTTGGCAGCAGGGGTGGCGGACGGAAGTGGTTGAGGAAACCATAACTGATAAAGTACCATAGCATTCAGCGTCGCGCCCATCGATATTGATGCAAGATGAGCATACGGCACGTCGGTAAAGAACAACCGGTTTGTTCCAGGGCGGATTTTGATGTCGTTGAGTGAATTGAACTGCCGGCCGAAGAAGTTATCGAGGAGGACCGTGGTGTTGTGCGGCGGGTTGGGATTGACCAAAGCCACTGACGGTGGTAGCTGGCCACGTCCTGAATTGACCAGGAGTAAATTGCCGAAATAGGGACCGGTGCCCCCGTTGGTCATTTGAATTGCCTCTGGCAGATCGAGCTGTTCTCCGTCAGTCGTCGTCCCACCACACTTCGTTTACCTACAGTCACCTACCTTCGTCACGGAAACATTGACAGGGGCTGTACCGCGACTGGCGGTCTTGATCGCAGCAGCGACTTCCTTCAGGCTAATCTTCGACACTTGATTGTTGTGGTCGATGTCGCTCATGCCTAACGCTCCACCGTCGTTGCTGGCGAAGAAGACCTCATCCGTCTGGGGCACCCAAATGGGCGCTTCATGCGCGAAGGCGAAAGTGGGATTGGCCGCCACTGCACGGATCGTTCCCGTCGGGCCGAGGATCTTTAGGAAGTCTGGGTGGAAGACTTGAAAGAAGGGAGGGGTTGTATTCGTCGGGTTGAAAAGTTGGGTAATGGACGACTCGCGGAATGGACCGTCGATGCCCAGCACAGCGAAGGACCGTGGATCGACAACCTGTGGGTGTTAATGGATGGCGGCAGTGATCAGATCAGGAGAAGTCTCTATGTAAGCAACAGAATCAGCGCAAGGGGTACACGCACCACAGCTTGCGGCGGTAAGCTCGTCGTGGCGTCTAGCGCACCGGTCTGGGGCGTCGTCTGCGGAGAAGTTGCCCCATGTGTCCAAGTAGCGAGGCCGATAAGGACGATGCCGGCGCAGGAAGCAAAGATCATCGTCCAGGTGTGCGATCGACGTGATTTGCTGGTGCGCTCTCCTGCGCTAGTCCTCCTGGGTTTATGTATGCCTTGCTCTAACCGTCGTGGCGTCATCTTACCTCTTCGCTTCAAGAAGCTGTGGGACGTACGGCGGGACTTATTGGGTCTCATGACCGCTGTCTGTTCTACCCTTCGCGAGACTGCAAGCCGTAAAGTGTCTCAGGGCCGTGTTCTTTCAATAGATTCTCTGCTAGGGAATGCATACGGCGTACTGATAACCGTGAACTCTGGAAGCAAGATTGAGCGCGCCGGAATGCGGCGTTCACGCTGATGGTAGGTTGTCCGATGCGCGTGTCAACTACAGGACTTGACTAATACGGCGATAGTACTTGTGAGCGTCTTGCAACGACGGCGATACCATCTCGATGACCAACCGAAGAGCGGGATACAGAGGGCCATCGCGATTCTGATTATCCGCGCATCGTAGTCGGCGCGCATCGTCGGTAGGCAATGCAGACCTGATGAGCGTAGCGACTTCCGGAAGTAGCGTTCTCAAGTAAACTGCTGCTTTCGGAAGAGCAGTGCGCCTGGACATGTGAGCAGTATGTGAACAAACTTACCTTCTCGTAGGTCGCCCGGTGATGCGCGGTCCGACGCGGATGTCCAGACAATAAGCAGCATACGGCCATTCCCGATCTGATCTCCCCAGCTGATGCTACAATCGCATTCTCTTTTGTTCGCTCGGTCTGGCACACCTGTATGCCATCATGCTACGGACAAAAGAGCGAGAAGAGTCAAGAAAGCCGAGCGTCCTCGAAATCACTCATAACATGATGGTCAATGCTTCGTCGCATCGCTACGCTATCTCCTCGACGTCCATCCAGAATGCCGCGTTCGCTGACAACTACAATCCCCACGCAACGCGTCATTGCGACGACAACCCGCGGAGACCCTCATAAGCAGCTGACTCTGCGACTGGAGACGTCCTCGGAGCGATTGACTCCCCAACCAACCGAAATGAAGAGGGCGACGTATCAAGCGGCGGTCTCAAGACTGCCCATTGAACTGCTCTCCTATATCTTCATCCTAGGAGCTCACACGCCGGACGCGAATGCCGTGGAAGCCGACGACCCAGGAACTAGAGACGCGCGGATTGGTCCAGAAGAGATCTCGCCTTGCGTTTCTTCGTCTTCTACCCCTCCCGACGTGTTCGCGGCGGTGAACAAGCACTGGCGCGCAGTAGCTGTAGGCACCCCGCAATTATGGTGCCGAGTCTGCGTGACCATCGGAGACCTCATGGAAAACGCCTCCAACGGTTGGTGTCCGATGGTGTCGCGATACATCGCCAGGTCAGGGAAGTGCCCCCTGGATGTATACATTGATGCTCGGGACCCCGAATGGGACTTCTCTGAAGAAGAGTAAGTACGCCTGCTCTTAGAGGAAACCGCAGCGTTGACCTCACGTCCGTGATGTGTAGCTTGATCGGAGCAGTGGTCAGTCCAAATATCGATGAGACGTACGATTACACGCACCCGTTCAAGGTCGAACACATGCACCACTTACTCAACAAGCTTCTGCCACACATCACCCGCATACGGTCCCTTGCCATCCTGACCGATAGGTGGGCGCCCATGCAGACCGCCTTGGAATGCTTGAGTTTCCGTGACCCGACATTCGTTTCCATCCCGAACCCTGCGCCCAGGTGCCTCCCTCTTCTTGAGAGCTTAGTCCTCATGCGCTGCAATGAATTCGTCAGCTATCATCCTCGATTTAGCCCTGCGGGGCAACATGAACCTGCCTACCTGCCTTTCAGCGGTCTCTTTTCGCCTTCGCCTCTGACGTCCCCGGACGAGGAAAGACCCTTGCTCCCTCGTTTAAGGCAGCTCATTCTGTCCGGTGTCCACGTAGACTGGTCTTCCCTTCCACTCCTACTGCCATCGTCGCGCGCCTCTCCCAACTCGGGTCTGAAGCGTCTCGAGCTCTCCTATCATAGTGCCGAAGTCCGCCCTACCGAGGACGAGCTGAGGGGAATCCTTCAGGATTGCGCGTCATTGCGAGCGTTGACGGTCCGTGTCTCGGGTCCCCAGACAGTGGCAAGCCCTACACCCTGGAGTCCGGTCAGCAGCTTCCCTCCCGTCTCCCTACCCTACCTCAGGACGTTGGAGCTCGGGTACTACGATGAGGCAACCGCAGCGATGCTCGCCATGATCGACTGTAGCGAGGTCGAGCATGTCGCGATTGAAAATTCGTACCCGATGCGCGACGGGTCCCAGGACGCCGAACCCCTGCTGCTGGCATGCGCCAAAGTGTCGTCCTTGGCTAGCCCGAGGTATGGTCAACCCACCTTCCCCCGCGCCAGGACCGTGACTCTCCGGAGAGTCGACGCCTCCGCCGAAGCGTTCGAGGTGTTCTACGATGCGCTGCCGTGCATTCAAAAGCTGACCGTCGCTCAGATGTTCCTGCTGGGCGGCGAGGGTCTGTCAAACCGGAACGTCAACCTGAACTTCATTCCTCCCGACTCTCCAACATCACCGTCCGAAGGCTACGAGTGGGAGCAGGGACTAGCGCAGTGGAACGAGAAATGGGCCGCACTGGGTGAGATATATGGGGATTCAAAGTTTATGCTTTCGTAATTCGGACCTTCCCCTTCCCTATTAGAGTTGCTCGCTTTGTGACTGTACACGGACAATTTGTTTAGTCTGTGTCGGGTTTCAAATTTCAGCCCGAAGCATGCCCTTCCTCTGCCGCACGCTGAGATGATTCATCATTCGACCCTGGTGAGTAGAATGCGATGCGATGACACACGTGAACGTGACGCCGACTCGGCGACGTTGGAAACGTAGATGGATGGTGAGTACTTGTACCACCCGTACCACCACATCGCGATGCCTTGAAAGCGCTTCAATGCAACGAAAGTGATACTACTTGAGGGGGAAACCTTGTTGCTCGTCTTCTACAAAGATGAGGACATTCATCACTGCGAAAATCTCTGGAGCAACAAGTTGGGAACAATCCTGGACGTGGTTGTGGTGTGTATGTGCAGTAGTTGGTCGGCATTCTAGATTTCTATCGCCAAGGTATACTCACCGTAAGTCTCGATTGACCACTCGTATGTACATACCTTCGTCAACGTCGCGGCGGTCGCGCGCGCTAGCGCGAGCGGGCCCGCCGACTCGGATAGTGGCCCGTGAGATTGCCTTATGCGGTCAATCACCTAGACCTTCTGACACTCTGTCGATACTGTCTTAGTATTGTTTGAACAGCAGCATACATATGATTTGAGAGAATTACAGGTGAACCTGGATCCTGGCCAGCTACCAACTATGAACAGGCCACCTATATGAATCTACCTCCTTGCTAAGACATACTGAACAATACCTTCGTGCTTCAGGTGACCCAGGCGCACCAGGGTATGTGAGTTACCAAAAAGGATCAGGTGTATGTGGATTGTGGATCAATCAAGGGGTTCCGGGGGCCCTGGCTATGCTCGGCGCGCTTGGCTGCGCCAGCGTCGACACCCACCGCCACGCCCTCCGCGGGCATCTCTACCTCTTTTCCTCATCTTCTTTCACCTCTCTGCGAGCTGGCTCAGGGTTCTTTCTAATGTCTTTCTTTCGACGGCGAACATTTCCCGAGGATGTCGACACCGACGACGAGGTCAATGATGCCGTCGACCCCGAGCTGCGCCTGCGTACAGTGCGGACTGCTGCTTCTACTATAGCGGAGTCCATTCGAACAGAGCAGAGAGTTGAGAGGAGAAAGACGATGAGGAGGAAGGGGTCCCGGTTTTTTCGCAGAGGGGGCGAGAAACGGCGAACGGATACCGCAGCCACCAACACCTCGACAATCGCTTCATCCGCACCCATTCCTGGCGTACGACGCAACATCTATGTCAATTGCACATTACCTCTTGATGAGGTTGACAGCAATGGAGAACCCATAATGCGGTATGTTAGAAATAAAGTGCGGACTACCAGTGCGTACCACATTACTCGCTTCCCATATTCGGGGTGCTCATCAAACTATAGAATACACCGTTGTCACCTTTATTCCCAAGAATCTCTACGAGCAGTTTCGCCGGTATGTTCATTGAGGTAGGCGCAATCATTGTATGCTCACGTCGTATCTTCCGCAGAGCCGCAAACATCTATTTTCTCGCGCTCGTAGTTGTCCAAGGTGCGCAAGTATGCGGTCTCATCTCAGCAGACACTGACTCGTATGCAGTCTTCCCTATCTTCGGGGCTCCTGCTCCCCAAACCGCTGCGTTGCCGTTGATCTTCATCTTGACCGTGACCGCTCTTAAGGACGGGATTGAAGACTACCGACGAGCCATTCTGGACGAGGAGGTCAACAATTCAGCAGTGACGAAACTCGGGAACTGGCGGAATGTCAACCAGCCAAAGGACCCTCGTTCATGGTACGAGAAGTTGCTCGGCATCAATCCGCCTGGCAAGGTGACTCGTGGTGTGCGGAAATTACGCGAACGTGAAGCAGGTGAGGGGATGCAGATCGTTCTGAGCAAGGGTGGAGAGGAGCGCGTCAGCGTCAGCACGCTCCCTGTGAATGACAGCAGCTCAGACATGGGCTTCTACGGCGCGGGACGCAAGTTGGAGGACATACAGAGCGTCGATTCCCATAGTTATCCTCCGCAGGAAAGCAAGCCGCCGCCCATCCCGACATGGAGCGGTGGCTCGGGCTCTCTCAGCGCGTACCAGCAATCTGTGCATTCGCGTTCATCAGTGGGGGTAGTCGACTACAACAAGCGGGTGACTGGCGCAGCGCGATGGGAACGGACGCTTTGGAAGAAGCTCGAGGTCGGCGATATCGTGCTCTTACGGGAGAATGAGCAGGTCCCTGCGGACATCGTGGTGCTATCAACTTCGGACCCTGACAACATGTGCTACCTCGAAACGAAGAACCTCGACGGCGAAACGAATCTCAAGCCTAGGCGTTCCGTGAAGGCAACCGCGTCTATCACGTCTGAGGAAGACATCGAGCGCGCTTCCTTCGTCCTCGACTCAGAACCTCCGCATGCCAACCTGTACATGTACCACGGCGTCCTGCGTTATAAGGACTTGTCAACGGGCGAGCAGAAACAGGAATCCGTTAGCATCAACGAACTCCTGCTTCGCGGTTGCACCCTGCGCAATACGGCGTGGGTCATTGGCTTGGTCGTCTTCACTGGCGCGGACTCGAAGATCATGCTCAACGGCGGAGACACGCCCTCGAAACGGTCGAAGATCGAGAAGGAGACAAACTTCAACGTCATCGTCAATTTCGTCCTCCTGATCCTGATGTGTCTCGCTTCCGGAATCCTAAGTGGCTACCTTGATTCGAAGGCGGACACCAGCGCCCGCGAGTTCGAGCAGGGCGCAGATCCGTCGGATTCCTATGTACTGAACGGCATCATCACTTTCGTGTATGTCTTCGACTCTCCTAACGCAGATGTCCTGTTGCTCATACCTTCCTTAGGTCATGCCTTATCGCCTTCCAGAACATTGTGCCGGTGTCCTTGTATATCTCCATCGAGATCGTCAAGACCATACAGGCGTTCTTCATCTCCCAGGACATCGACATGTACTACAAGCCGTTCGACGCCGCATGCACGCCCAAGACGTGGAACATCTCGGATGACCTTGGCCAGATCGAGTACATCTTCTCGGACAAGACGGGGACGCTCACGCAGAACGTCATGGAGTTCCAGAAGTGCTCAGTCAATGGCGTCGCATACGGAGAGGGCGTCACCGAGGCTCAGCGCGGTGCCGCGAAGCGGGAGGGCAGGGTCGATGCGATGGATCCGGAGGAACAGGACGCTCAGTTGCATATACTCAAGCAGCGCATGCTGAACAAGATGGCGCAGACGTTCAAGAACCGCTATGCACAGCCTGATCGCCTTACGTTGATCTCTCCGAAACTTGCAGATGACCTTGCAGATCGCAGTTCGCCTCAGCGCCAACACCTCATCGAGTTCTTCCGTGCCCTTGCTATCTGTCACAGCGTACTCTCTGAGCGTCCTGACCCCAACCGGGAACCGTACCATCTCGAGTACAAGGCGGAGTCTCCTGACGAAGCTGCCCTTGTTGCTGCTGCCCGTGACGTTGGCTTTCCGTTTGTCCACAAGGCGAAGGATGCGATCGACATTGAAGTCATGGGTCAGCCTGAACGCTACATTCCTCTTCAACTTCTCGAATTCAACAGCACTCGCAAGAGGATGAGCGTCATCGTTCGCAATCCTCAGGGCCAACTCGTGCTTTACTGCAAGGGCGCCGACAGCGTCATCTACGAGCGCCTAGCAGCGGATCACGACCCTGAGCTGAAGGCAACGACAGCACGCGACATGGAGGCTTTCGCTAATGGCGGCTTGCGCACGCTCTGTATCGCCTATCGGCACCTTACCGAGCAGGAGTATGTCGAGTGGGTGAGGAAATACGAGGCTGCGACAAATGCCATCAACAACAGGGAGGAGGAGATCGACAAGGCAAACGACCTGATCGAGCATTCTCTCCGGATTCTTGGTGCGACTGCGCTGGAGGACAAGCTGCAGGAAGGCGTACCCGACGCCATCGAGACTCTCCATAAAGCTGGCATCAAATTGTGGATTCTGACAGGTGCGCAGCACGCGCGTGTTGAACATGCCGTAACGGTGTTAATAATCTTCATTAGGCGACAAAGTGCAAACTGCCATCGAGATCGGTAAGTAGGCGCAACTAATACCCGCTAGCGGCGGCTGATTTACGACGCTGTTTACTTAAGGCTTTAGCTGCAATTTGCTGAAGAACGACATGGAGATCATGATCCTGTCCGCTGATTCTCATGAAGCGACACGACTACAGATTGAAGGTGGCCTGAACAAGATCGCGTCCGTGCTCGGTCCTCCCTCTGTCAATGGAAGGCAGCGTGGCTTCGTGCCTGGTGCTCAGGCAGCCTTCGCTGTTGTCATCGATGGAGACACTCTGCGACACGCTCTGAACCCAGATCTGAAGGAGCTGTTCCTGACTCTATCGACCCAATGCGAGACTGTCGTCTGCTGTCGTGTCTCTCCTGCTCAGAAAGCCATGGTCGTCAACTTGGTATGTTGAATCACACAAGTTGCAGGCCGTGAACGCTGACATGGTACCTGTATAGGTCAAAGAAGGGCGGAATGCCATGACTCTGTCCATTGGTGATGGCGCGAACGATGTAGCCATGATTCAGGAGGCGAACATCGGCTGTGGCCTGCTAGGACATGAGGGCTCTCAGGCTGCCATGTCGGCGGACTACGCCTTCGGCCAGTTCCGGTTCCTTACTAAGCTTTTGCTCGTTCATGGTCGGTGGTCCTACCAGCGGGTGGCGGACATGCACGCCAATTTCTTTTACAAGGTATGTTTCCTAAGTCTCCAGCTCTCAGTCCACATTGATGGCCATGTTCACGCTCGTGCAGAATGTCATTTGGACTTTTGCCATGTTCTGGTTCATGTTCTTCAACAGCTTCGACGCGACTTATCTGTACCAGTACACATTCATTCTGTTGTACAACCTCGTTTTCACTTCTCTACCCGTAATCGCGCTCGGAGGTGCGTCCGCAACCTTTCTTTTTCAAAGAATTTCTCTCTGATGCCTGTCGCAGCTTTCGACCAGGACATCAACGCAAAGGCCGCCTTGGCGTTCCCGCAGCTCTACATCCGTGGCATTCGGGGTCTCGAGTATACGCGGCTCAAGTTCTGGCTATACATGTTGGACGGTCTCTATCAGTCTGCAGTGGTATTCTTCATCCCTTACTTCGTCTGGACCCTTGACATCGCTGTGTCGTGGAACGGAAAGACCATTGAATCCCTCGCCGATTTCGGTACGACAGTATCGGTGGCCGCAATTATCGCTGCCAATACCTACGTGGGGCTGAATACCCATTAGTAAGCCTGACATCTGGTCTGTAGGACATGACACTGATATGCACATCTTCCAGCTGGACCGTGATTACCTGGATCATTGTTGTCGGCTCCTCCGTTGTCATGCTGCTCTGGATTGCCATATACTCTGCATTCCCTAGCATCGACTTTGTGGATGAGGTCGTAGTCCTCTTCGGAGAGGTGACATTCTGGGCGTCCGTCCTCATCTCTGTGGTTATCGCTCTAGGTGCGTGTGAGACGCGATTATCTATCAATCATGCTCACGTTCGTGTAGGTCCCCGGTTCTTGGTTAAATTCGTCAGAACGACCTACTGGCCGCTCGACAAAGACATCGTGCGAGAAATGTGGGTGCTGGGAGACTTGAAGGACCGTCTTGGGATCCCGCATCGGCGAGACCGCAAGAAGGGTAAGCTCGAACAGACCCCTATCTTCCACCAACCTCATTGTCGGTCAGAGTCGGAGCTCAGCCAGCACGAAGAGGACTACGACACTCCGCCCATTCCCCGTACATCTATCTCCGACGGCTCGCCTCGTCCTACTGCTCCGCTCATTGCTGGAGAATCCCCAAGACCTGAGAAGCTGGAAGAGGGGTTGTACGATCACAGCGGTTCGCCTACACCTTCTGCACGAGCGCAGATGTCCGCGAGTCCCTCTCTCCAGCGCCTTTCCTACTACTCCGCGTCCGGAATTCCTCCACCATCGCCTCTACCCGAGTCCAACCGATACCACACTTATACCCTTGACTCGACTCGGACCACCGCATACCAGACCGACCCGACCATGTCCGCCGTCTCCCACGCCTCGATAACATATATGCCCGCGTCTCCAATGCAGTCAGCACCTCCGTCGGCCACGCTGCAAGTACCAGGCGCTCGGTCACCACGCTCTGTGACGCCTGCCGAACAGTACGAGATGCGAGTTCGCTCGCCTAACGAGCAATGGGCGAGCTATCCGCCGCAACAAGAACCTCTGCATACGCCCATGGCAACCGAAGACTCGTATGCCACCGCGTACGATGGCATCGAGAGCGGAGAGCGCATGCCAGGGGCGAACCCCCAGGAGGAGGAGTCGTGGCGGAGTAGTACGTACTCTTACTCTGGACCGCACGCGCTATAGCAGGACGCGCTCGGTAGCGGCTTCCTGCGCTCGCGTCTGACTGTGTGTGTGACGTTACGTTCGTTTGCTCTCGGGAACATGGATCATATGTACGGCTTCCTTGGGATTGGGCCACAATGGTCGGACTCTTCTCGCTTTCGCTTTATTTATTCTTGCATGTATTGCACGCTGCTTTCGGTCGTTCAGTGTACCCCACGCTCCCCTCCGACCTTCGACCACGAGGATCCCTCCCTTAGTACGAACACGGCCGCCATCCTTTGAGATTCATTCCTTTCATCCCCCCTCGCGGATGGTGCCTCCTAGGAATTTAGAAGTAGAACATCGTTAACTTGACTTATTGTGCATAATATCAGATATCTTCCGCCAATATCAAATTGACCATTGCATGTGTAGCTTGGGTGCATGCATGTGAGAGTAATAGGTGGTAGAGGTGGCAAGACAAAAAAGAAATGTGCTGCCCCGGTGAGGCTCGAACTCACGACCTTCCGATTGCCATAACAGTCGGACGCTGTAACCAACTCAGCCACGGGGCATGCGGCTATGGCTGTTTTTGTTGTATATTATTCGTTTGACGCGATGCGAGCACGATGGAGATATCTATTTGTTGTAATAAGTTCCACTGGTTGTATCCCTCTCTGGACCTCCTCTCGACCCCTTTGCCACCTCGATATTGTGCATGCACGCGCCTCATGTTTGATTACTGTACAATTGCATTGATTTTTACCGTACTGTATACTGAGTGTGGGTTGACCTCGCCTGGTTTTATGAAGGGGACAAGGATAAGCAAATGTCAACGGCGCTGGATTGGGAGCGAGCGGACAAGCGCTCAGAGGACTCCTTTGCTCGAAGACCACCACCACCGTACCATCCTCGGAATACGTTTGTGCGACTGTGTCCCTCTTTTCTTTCAAAGGACTTGTATTGAAAAGGCGGTGGTGCTGATGCTGTCTCTGCGTATGCCTTCGCCATTCTACTTATTTTTGTGGACAGTGGTATGGTTGGAAATTGTACTCGGCGGACGTGTGCTAGACAACGGATCCATCGGCGGTATACACCTGCCCATACAACGCCAAAGCAGTCGTCCCGCGTGGAAAAGAAGCGGACATGCAGCAGCCGTAGTCGGTGTTGGCGATAACCAGGATGTGTGAGCACGCCCCAAATACCCTCTCATAGATTACTCGGGCATGACCTCCAGTCTAGCACCTACAACATCTTGGTGCAAGTGGGAGACACTCAGACCCCCCTCATCATCGGTATGTATCGTGGCTCGCTCTGTATAACGGCAGTCGATTCAACGGCCTCTAGATACTGGTTCTTCCGATCTATGGCTTGTCTCGAATGAATGCAGGGACCGGTGCCCAAGCTCCAACGTCCCGCTCTATACCCAAGCTGATCGCACGTCTACAGGCCAGAGTGTGAACTTGCTCTATGGCGACTCTCGCACTGGCACCCATGCGTCTGGCGTTATCGGCAAAGACATCATCTCTATAGCCGGGCTCTCCGTGCCGGACCAGTACTTTGCAGCTATCCTGGACACCAACACAACTGTTCTGCAGACTGGATCGGCTGGCATCCTAGGTCTGGGCTTTCCCCCTATCAGCTTGATTTGGCGACAACTCTTGGACTTCCACCTGGGCCAGTCTATGTCTATTCCGTCGAAGCGTTCTCTGGCTACGCAAGGCTCCACAAACACATCATCACCTTCTTCAGATTCTGGAATCGGACAGCTAGGCTCGTCGACATCCTATGAATCCCGCCAAGAGACACCGCAGCTCTCTCCAGTAGACACCTTCGCCTCGCTAGGTCCTCTGCTTACTCGGCTAGTCACACTGAAGGT
Source organism: Trametes cinnabarina (assembly GCA_000765035.1). Classification (NCBI taxonomy): domain Eukaryota; kingdom Fungi; phylum Basidiomycota; class Agaricomycetes; order Polyporales; family Polyporaceae; genus Trametes; species Trametes cinnabarina. The sequence goes on from CCBP010000348.1 coordinate 15,037, forward strand.
CTTCGAGCGGCCTCTTGTGGTAACGACCTTGCAACGGGACACGATATCTCTCAGCAGCAATGACGGCACTTTGTCTTTAGGAGCTCTTCCCTTTGGCCTGTTGGACAGCGACTTGACGTGGGCGCCCGTCCGTCCGTATACGGTCGCTGAAGGCGGCCTTCCGCCTCCGTCATATGCACCCAACGAGGTCAGCGCCATACAAGCAAACGAGCCGCGTCTCTAACCAATTGCCGTTCAGGTTTATCCGCTTGCTTGGGAAGTGCCCATTGACGACGTCTACTTCGACGGAGTGAAGCTGCCCAGGTCTACGCTCTCTCCCTCTTCTCTCCCCTTATCCGCCCTGGTCGATACTGTGAGTCCACCACATATCTTGGCAGGGTTTCGATGCTCTCATACGAACTCATCCAGGGCAATTCCCTCATTCGCGGCCCGCAAGACGTCCTCTCCCGTATTTACACCCAGCTAGGCCTGGACGGCCGAGGTACCTTCGACTGCTCGATCCCGCACAATCTATCCTTCGCCATAGGCGGCGCGCAATTCCCCGTCGACCCGCGGGATTTCGCGCACCCCGCCGCCGTGACCCCAGGGACCGTCTACACTGACGAGGTCGCGCGGTGCACCGCCGCGCTCGCAGCCACCGACCCGCCGAGCACGGGAGGCTTCCAATACAGCTGGAGCCTCGGCGACCCATTCCTCAAATCGTGAGTCTGTCCTTGCTCGCCTCGGGTGTCTATCTATGTCTGGAGCACGGCTGAAAGCGCGGTGCAGGACGATGGTCGCGTTCTACTACGGAAACATGACGCATCCTTCCCAAGACCCCGCGCGCATCGGCTTCATGTCCATGGTCCCCTCCGACGCAGGACATGTGCTGGAGCAAGCCGTCGACGTCGCCATTGCCAACGGCGGCGTGTTCCTCTGTACGTCTCCACTTGCGTACGCTTCCTCGATGCGCGACTTACGGTGATACGCTGGTCAGCGACGTCCGAGCCAGCTCCGTACGCGACTCCGGTACGCCTGGTGAGCACGGCGGGGATCGCGGACGTCCCTGACATCACGCAAGGTTCGCGCCGGACAAGCAGCGGGGCGGCGCGCAGTCTGCCTGCGGGTGCTCTATGGTGGATATATGCGCTGATATTTGGTTTATCCGCAGGAGTGGTGGCGTTTTTGCCCTGAGTCGTGTGTTGTGTTTTTCGTTTATACTATCTGCATGACATGCGCCCCGTCTCATGTCTCGTCTTCTGTCTATCAAGAATGAACTATAACTCCAGACCTTGCGTATCTGAGATACGGGATGTTCCGCGAGAGATGCAAACAGGCGATGACATAAATACGAACTACTACGTATGGGACGGGTACCAAATACACAGCACGATATACGCCGCAGCGACGGCACAACGAACGCCAAAGCAAACACACGACTGCAGATACACAAACGGCCTCCACCACCGATCCGTCCTTCCGTGCCTTCCATTCCCAATGACACCCACCATGCTCATGGCTCACGGAGACAAGGGGTTCGTCGGCCCGCCGGTCCCCGCGGGTGACGTCCCCAGCGTGTACGATCCGTTCACTTGCGGGTCGAGCCCGCTCAAGTCCGGCGAGCCCAGGATCGCGCCCATGTCGAGC
>CCBP010000348.1:19771-36682 GCA_000765035.1 Trametes cinnabarina
CGCCGGCGCCACGACGACGCTCGCCGGGGCGTAGCGCGATCGAGAGATGTCGGGGAAGGGGTCGGATCTGGAGGTGTCCTGTTTATGGCGGGATCCGTGCGGAAGTTGGTGAGGGAACGTGGCTATGGCTATCAGGGCGGGAAGAAGTTATTGGAATGTATCGATAAGACGTACCTCTGTTGTTGTAGTGTTTACTGACGATGCTCGGGATGTCTCTTTGTTCGTCGTGGCACAGAGAGGGTGCGAAGTTCTCGCACGCAGCACAGCATTCGCTCACACAAATGAGTAGTTCTGCACATCTTCCTCTACTGGGTGACTTTCCGTAGGCCATTTAGATACAGTTCTGGATGTTCTAAATTCCAGATGAGAGGTTCCCGAACTTTCAGCGTGACATTTTCAAAGTCCGACCTGGTTTTCCAAAGCTCGCTTAATCGTTCCAAACGCTTCCAAACTCCAGATCTGGGAGGGGGGGGGGCCCCCCCCTTCCAGATTCTAAACCTCGCGTTCCAGACTGTAAGCGCCCAAAACCCCACATGCCGAATACCTCGGCATGGGGCTGACTCCTCGATATGGAAGGTAGGCCCGATCTCGGGATCTCGTGGGCGCTAAACACACGCGCGCGACGAGAACGCGTCGCCTCTGCAGACTGTGTCTAAATTCTGGGTCGATGTGGCCTGCGGATTTGGAACAATCTGGCATTGGGTGGGGCGTCACGCTCATTCAAAGTCCGAAATATGGAACAGGTAGTGTCTAAACGCCTACGGATAGTCACCCATTCATTCTCCTCACACGCCCAAAACGCCCTCTGTATCCGCTGCTTTTTTCGCTCTTGTAACTGACCGACCCGCGTGCACGGCTCCTGCTCACTAATCGTGTCGGGTGCGACCGCGTCAAGAGAGCAGGTCACAGGAGCCTTCGGACCGTCGCACAGTACTCCAGCGTCCTGCAGCGTCCCATGTCAGCCAGGGCAAAACCGGGCCCCTGCAGGCACACGAACTCCGCGACGACGAACTCAAACCTCCTCGGAGCGGCGGATGCGCAGCACGCAGCCTTCGACGCGCCCCGATAGGCCCGCGATCGCGCGCCCGTCCCACGCGATAGGAGATAGGTCGTACAGCACGGTATACTGGTATATAACCCTAGGATCCGAGGCCGCCTCCGCGCGCCACGCCTCCTGCCTGAACATACATACATGGAAAACAATCAATGATACTACAGCAACGTACAACAAGCATGCGGCTCCCTCGGCGAAACAAGGTGGCAGCTAAACTGTGCGGGATTTGATGTGGATGTGGGAATGGCTCGATGAAAGAGCGGCAGTGGCGCGGGAGAAGGCGCCGTGGCAAGAAGGCGACAGAGGAACGAGCTCAGAGGTCTCCGCGCGTCCAATCGACGAGTCGCTTGAGCTGCTCAAACGTGACAAAGATGAGGATCGTAGTCGGCTGCAGACGCATCCACGCCGGCACCCAGCCCTTGAACATAAACATCGGACCCTCCGTCTTCATTGAAGTTCGAATCATTTGCAAGGCCGACTTGCTCTCCGAGCCGGAGGCACTCATGATCCGACTCTGCAGAGATATGCAAAGGTCAACGATCAGGAGAAACGGCTCGCTCGAAAGCAGTCGGCATACCTTGAGCACGTCGGCTGGTGAACAGACAGTCGTCGCGACGGTACCCTGCGACACCATGTCAGTCACTGCCTCCGTCCCTTGTCGAGACCCACGCACTGCTGCGAAACTCGCGACCGTGTGACAGTAGATGTTGTCCTCAAGCCATTTCCTCCTAATCAGCTCCGCCTTGAAGAAGTCATACCTGCGTTGTGCCCCATTTGAGCACTCGCGCGGGGCGCATGACCCACGATGACTTACGACGCAAGCTGACTGGCGTTCATGAGCACGGCACGGAACACGTTGGGCCCTACACCACGCATCAACGATGACCATCCCTCGTCACGGACCATCTACACCGGAGACCATTACACGCGGAGGGTAAGCGCGTTGCTGCAGGGCTAAATGATAAAAGCCCGAACGTACTCTATAGAGACCGTCGAGAGCATGCCTGTAGTTGAGACGCTTCTCGGGCGGCTTGGCAAAGTCACCCTGCATGCGAACCATGATGATCTCTAGACTCGACAGATAGAGTTAGCGCGAGGATCTGACGCGGCTCTGCATCAATTCTCACCTCCAGGGTTACCGACGAAGCCCGCGATACCACCGGCTGTGACAGGTTATAAACACTCCATCCCCCCAGCATCGCTCCTCGCACGTACCCATACTACCTGCCAGCGCCAGCTTCCAGGCTGGGCTTTTCTCAGCTATCGCATGAGTAATTCAGCGTCAAAGTCACGATGACGGGGCTGTGCACAACGTACTGGCCCCGATGAGTTTCTTGCTTTCATCGTATGCCCAGAACCGACAGACGGAGTAGGTCATTTGCCTGAGCCATGTACCGGAGATACCGTCGAAGAGCCCGAGGACGCCAGCAGTGCGTACGGTCTTCGCAATGGACTGGAGCATGCGTTTGTCACCCGTCGCTTGCAAGCGGACCTTTGTCAAGTCGAGGGGGCTTCACGCCAGGCAGACACAGCGGGGCAAGCTCAGATGTAAGCAGAACTCGTTCACTGCTTCGCATGTCGATCAAGTGCCCAGATTGATACTCACTGTGTGATAGACGCGGCGATTGTAGCAGCGACACCTGCAGTTCATAAGAATCCGGTATCGCGATGAGAGGCGCTAGAGGCGGTAGGAGCGCGCAGATCCGTCATACGCACCACCAAGCCAGAACGGATACGGCTTCTTCTTCTTGGGAGCGGCGACGACAGGTGTTTCGGCAACATTCACGGGCAGCGCCGCTGTAGCTTGCTCTATTGTCTTGGACATGATGAAAGGCAGGCTAGTGTAGCTGGGTATCCAGTCTATGCGCGATGGGGTGCCAACCAGGTATCTCGTGTATCGTCTAGATGCGCACCAAGACTCTCCAGACCGTCGAGTCTACCCAAGCACGATGAGCACGAGCAGGTGGCGACGATGGCGGGAAACGAGAGACAGAGAGAAAGAGGCGTACGTGTTCGTTCGTGGGGGAATATCTGGGGCTTATTTAGCGTACAGGGGCACACCCGGAAGACGAGAGGCCGATCTTCACCGATAGGTGGGAGAAAACGAGGAGAGCGGGGTCGGCTCGGGCTCTGTAGTGGAGGATGGGAGGCAAGAGGCGGACGGCACGGAGGGCCTCAGGGGTGTTGTGCTTGGGACGACCGCGTCAGGTGACGGTGCGGAAACGCGTCCGGGACAGCTGCTTCGATCGGGTATGGTGTATCGTGTTTCCCCGCAGTGGCTTTCCCCACATGTACCGGACATCGTACCGGTATTCTAACGCGCAGAGTCGCTTTGCGAGGATCATTCTTCTGCAGCGCAACACGGTCGTAAGCCGGAACCATCGCGGGGGCTCAAGATCCTGTCGCGGACGTGCTGTTGTGGCCTTCGCCTTTACGTAGAGGGTGAGCTCGGAGGGAGTACGGCGGGTGGCCGGCCGGAAAAGAATGGTGCGGAGGAGCTCGGGGGTCCCAAGACCAGGCGTATGACGATGGGGGCTGAATGAGACCGGTCAGCTGCATCTCCGTCGCCCAGCTTTCGGGGCGCAGCGTGTGAACACACAAACACGGTCATGTGATCGAGTTTAAACCCTTCCGACGCGTCGATAACTGTAGTCCCAGTGTGCGCATCTATGCGCTCGAAGTCTTGACAACCAGCACGCAGAGAGAATGTCTATGTACTGTGTGGTGAGTATGTATGTGTTACTGAGTGAACGTATCGACCCTCTACATAACAAAACATTGCAACACTCAAAGCATCCACTGCTACAATATCTGTTCAGTCTGACAAGAGGTACCTTGCGAGTCGTCAATGGTCTCTACGCGTAACCAAAGGATTCTACATGTAGAATCACACTCGGTCCGCCATTCAGCACGACGCTCATCGGGATCATCAGCGCTGCTCTGCACGCACTTGCGATCCCTTGCGACCCGCAAACTTGGACGGGTTACCAACGGCATCATCACAATGACAACGAAAAGTGCGCACCTGTCACAGAAAGGCGGCCGTCGCTGGCGTCCACCTCTTCTTGCAGAATGGCGGCCAGTTCCGGACGACCATTGGTCATTTGCACGGCTGGGTAGTCGAGTAAGGATGGGGGCCTGCTCTTGCCAACGACGGTCCCCTCAGAGACGGATTTCACGGAATCATCTTCGCCAAGAGCCTGAGACTGATGTAAAGCCGCGCCATTGCCAGAGGTCACGAAGATGCGGATGGAGATATCGATGCCCGCAGGCGCAAGTCCGAGCGCTTTGCCCAAGGTGTGTGAGATCCAGTCCACGTGTTCTGGATTTACCGTGAGGAAGGTGAGGGATGTGCACCGATAGAGACCCACTCACCGACCTCGCGTATTGCCCAAATGAATAAAATCCTCCGGCATTTGCTTTTCCCGTTTTGCACATGGCTCAGCACACCCAGGAAGGTAGACAGTGTGAACGAGATGCCAGAACCTCCTGTTAATGGAGTCAGCATATATGTCGACTGAAAGAAAAGAAAGCACATACCGGCGATGAGCACCACGGTATCATCGTTGTCCAGGTTCGGCGGGGAGCCATACGGGCCATCCACCAGCACCTTGACCTTTTCTCCCTTCTCCGCGACCCGCGCCACACGCTTCGTGAATCCCTCCCGGACGTTGATGAGAAAGGTGAGCTCATTCCAAAACGGCGCGACGTCAGCTGCCGGCGAGTCCCCTGCGGACTTCTCCAGGTCGGACGAGCTTGGCGTCTCCGATCCCACAAGTTGATACCGCTCGTCTACGCTCGCGATGGTAAACGGGTGAGCCTCAAACGGGAACCCGGACACGGTCGGCATCGTCAGAAAGGCCGTCTGGCCAGGCGTCCACCGGAAATGAGGGGGCCGCTGCAGGTGGAGCCGGACGAAATGCGGCGACAGCAGCTCGACCGAGGCGTCGAGCCTCTGGGACGAGGCGGAGAAGCCGAAGTAATGATAATTGTAATAGACCAGCCTGCCGAGGCGGAGGGCGCGATCGAGCCCCCAGATGAGGAAGGTTGGCCAGACATAGGACCCGACGTGCTTGTTGTTGGTGTGGAAGTACGCGCCCAGCAGGATGATCCTGTATCGGACGCGGTGCTGGTCAGTCAGATGCAGAAGTTGACTGCTAGTGTATCACGTACAGAACGGTCAGGGAGTGAACGAAGTAGAAGACCTCATAGGCTTGAGCCCGAACCGGCCGCAGTGATACCAGAATCAGGACAGTGAAGGCAATCAGAGTGGTCAGACCGAGGCGAACGAACCACTCGTCGTAAGCTGCGGGAACAAGTCTACAGAATATTAAGTCAAGCAGATGGAGCATCACAAACAACGACGTGCTCACGAAGAAATCTACCAAAGGTGGTTGTCAGACCTACGGCTGTATAAGAAGGAACCATCCGCGACTTACCTTCGAACCGCCATGAACCCATAGCAGGACAAAAACTACACGCGCTACCATCCGATGAACATAGTTCAACTGCGGCGCATACGTAAGAAGAGCCACAGTCTGATGCAGATGGAATACGACAGACCTTGTCGTAACTGATTCCAGTAATGTCTATAGAAAGAGTAAGTCTAGCAGGTATGCCCGATGAACACCGGAGGTTACCTACACGCCACGACGTTGTTCTTCGTACCCAGCGCTGTGATCAAGGGGAATTGACTCGCGCCAATGGCCCCGGCTCTGCTCGACCAGTAGGTGTAGCTGAGTTTGTCACCGGACAGCGTGGTTGCTAAAGACACGCTAATCGGAACACGGACGAAGGTCAAAGGATAAATCAGCTACGCACTGTTGACGAACTCCCAGGTGAAGATGGCCGTAATGTATGCGCATGTCACGAAGACTTCCGCAAAATTGAGGGCGTAGGACTGGCCGAATCGGAGCGTGTATCGGAAGGCTACAACCCGATAGGCGTTGACGACAGCCGAAGGAAGATGGCGCCAGGAGAAACGACGCTCAGAGGGTGATCTCCCGGCTTCTGTGCCCCTACTCTGCGTCTGTGTCCTTGAGCGCCCCGAAGAATACTTCGCTATCGCCCAAGAGAGGACATTGAGGATGGAAACGAGCGCGATGAAAGTCGCCAGGAACCACCACAGTTGTCGCGGGTATTGCTTTGCGTACCCTGCACGGATTGCCGCGTTGGGATCAACAGCGGGCTGGCGAGCAGGAGCGGGAGTAGCGGTCACGTTCATACTGTTCGTCAAGCCTAGACGAGATGCGGAGGAGGTGACTAGGGAAGGGGGGAAGCGTCCTATCTGGCAGCTTTGCACCCCAACCTGAGGGTTAAGTACCTCTTACACCCGTCCTCGGAAAGTCCACGAAGGCGACGACATGAAAAGATGCTTCTCATAATACGCCGCGACGCATATGACGGTTCTGATGATACTCCTCGAGCGGCTTAGAGCGCGACGGACCGCGGGCATGTACCGGCTGTGGCACATGGCAGCGTTCATTAACCGTGCTCGGGAAGCAGCACGCCAATGTGCACGAGTCTCGAAGCTCCGTCGAATCGGCGCGTGTCGGTGCGTCCACTAGAATCCATGGCGTCGGCGAAGAAAATGCGGTGCTTCGGATGTACGTGATCTGCTGCGGGTGAACGCGACTCGCCATGAATATGACTGAGGTATATCGGAAGCATACCATTCGGTGGGACGTCATCTGTTCGATACCGCAATGGCTGCTCCTCCCAGTCCGTGTTGTACGTATATCTTCAGGTGCGTCGCACTGACATCCAGGGGTGTCGGGCATGCCTAGGGTAGCCTAATCTCAGGGCGCTCCGGCTCGTCTCCGTACAGATACGTTGACATTCTCAACATGCCGAGTCGGAATAAATGCTAAGGTAGGATGGACCGTCCAAAAGGGCGCTCAAGGATGGTGCCAGATTATGACGCGATGTCGACGGTCCTCGCCAAGTCCGCGCTGACGGTCGGTTCGAACGACCGCCGACGTTGACGCGATATCAGCACAGTGTAGATGGCGTCGCACGAGCTCCCGCTACACACGAACAGCCAAGTCCAAGCTACCATGCAGTGCTATGCAACGTGGTGCACTGAGCAACGCGTCGCATGGCATCGCATCTGCTGGTGCGACATCGACATCTCAACAACACGATATTGGCGTAGATGAGGCGGAATCCTTATCAACGTACTTTCATCTGGGTCGGAGCGCTCGAGCTTCCCAAAAGCATGAGAGTAGCTTGTCCGACATGATAAGACGCTTCCTGAGCCCTTGAGCCCCTGCGGTGGCATGCGGTTCAGAAGGACATAGACACAGCGCACCGGGATCGCCGATGGGTTGGGTCTACCGGTTTAGATGGTACCGGTATGTCTGGGATGGAACGCATGCACGAAGGAGGCGACTTACCTGCCGTGTAGGACAAGTGGCAAAACCGATAGAGGGGATGTCAACCGACCCAACTAGTAAGTAATGATTGCAAGCTGCAACAAAAGCATGGAGTGAAACCAGCTGCCGGGGTGTTGAAGTAGATCGTGAGTTTCCGACCAGCTTCAATATGCGCAGCGTACAAAAACGGCACTTCCTGGCATCCTGCTCGAAATGACGGAGATTCTGTGTCAGATGGTGCATTCGTTCATATCGATCAGTTCGGCTCTCCGTAGGAGCCCGATGAAATGGCGGAGGAGCTGAAAGGTATGATTGGCAACACACTAGTAGCACTGTATCAAGCCGGTCGGACGTGTAGGTTCCGCAGTAGAGAAGGAATACAACACCTTCCGTACTTGTCACTGTGATCACCGCAACCATCGCAGACATCCGAATTGAAGCTCGACCGCAGTCATCGTTATGTTATCGAAGCTGGGACAGCTGACCATTCACTTCGAGATGGCCCGAGATGCCCTTGGGTTCGGAGATCATGAACGTCAGAGGCAAGCATCTTCGTGTAGCATGCGGCTCAACGGAAGGCGGTGAAATAGGCACTTGAAGACATGATTTGGTTTATGCAAACAGTACTCGCTTCAGTACGTACTTGGGCTGTAGCCTGGCTTTAGCACTCATCGGTGCGAAGGAGTTAAATTTCGCCACAGATTACCATAGCGAGCCTGAAAACGCTGGCATGCGTACTGTGCAATTGTGCCTGGCCCATTTCATTACATCATGACATCCCCATTGCCAATCACAATGTTGGACAGCGCCTCTACATGCAGCTCTGCGACCCCCTTTCCTTAGGCATAACCAAAGGACTCGACGTGTAGGACAACACTCGGTCCTCCCTTGAGAGTAGCAGTCATTGGGATCCTGAGCGCCTCCCGGCACGACTGGGCGATGCTGGAAGAGCCGCATACTGCATTTTAGGAGTGAGTTGACGGTCAAGATGGCTAGGATTTCTGGACGCACCCGTGACAGACAGTCTTCCCGTGGTCGCTTCGACTTCTTCGCGAAGTAGAACCGGGAGGTCAGGACGACCTTGAACGACCTGTATAGCAGTGAAGTTGAGAAGAGATGATGGGCTGCTCTTTGTACGCCCAGTGCCTTCCGAAGAGCGGACGGACTCCTTGTCGTCGTCCAAGGAGGTTGTATCGTTGAGCAGCTGGGTATTACGAGCAGTTACGAATATCCGGATCGAAATGTCAATGTCGGTGGGTGCAAGCGAGAGCGCCTTCGTGAGCACACTCGAGATCCATCCGATGTGGGCTAGGTAGTTGCCTTAGCGAGGGCAGTCTAGTAGCGGCACACAATGCATACCTGCTTCGCGGATAGCCCATATGAAAGTGAGCTTGCAACATCTACTCTTGCCTGCTTTAACCTGGCTCAATACGCCAAGGAACGTCGCAAGCGTATACGATACGCCGGAGCCGCCTGGTAAGCTGGTAATGAGTAACGCCAACACTACGTCATAGGTAATCAACGACGCACCTGCAACGAGCACGACCGTGTCATCGCAATCCAAGTTCGGCGAGAATCCATAAGGACCATCCACCAGGACTTTCACCGGTTCCCCCTTTGTGGCAGCCTTCGCTAGTCGACGTGTGTAACCCTCCCGGACATGGATCAAGAATACCAGCTCGTTCCAGAACGAAGTCGCCTCGTTTTCGACATCCTTGTCAAGCGCATCCCGCTCCTCATCATGAGCGCCAGGACCGTCGCCTAACGAGTACCTCGAGTCCACACTAGCGATGGTGAAGGGGTGTGATTCGACAATCAGGCGAGAAACAGTCGGCATGGCCAGGAAAGCAGTTTGTCCCGGTGTCCAGCGGAAGTGCGGCGGCCTTTTGAGGCGCAACCTGACCATGTGAGGCGATAGCAGCTCGACAGACGCGTCCATCCTGCGTGCAGCGGAGGCGAAGCCAAAGTAAAGATGGTTGTAGTAGATGAGTCGACCGAGGCGAATAGCACGGTCCAGGCCCCATATGATGAAACAAGGCCAAACGTAGAAACCGAAGCCTTGGTTATCGGTGTGGAAGTAGGCCGCGAACAGGATCGTTCTGAGACGACGTCAGCAAATAGCGTAAATCCCACTCAACGACGCACGTACAGGACAGTGAGAACGTGTACATAGTAGAACAGTTCGTACGCCCGAGCTCGTATCGGCCTGAGCGACACGACCAGGAGCAGGGTGAAAGCCGACATGGCTGTGATGCCCAAGGGAACGAACCAATTCACGTACATGCTCGGGACGAGACTATTTGGTGAAGATATGTGAGCTCAGTGATTCGAATGAGATTACAATGGCCTTACTTGGCAATCTGTGGTCAAAAATGATATTTCAGCGGTGAGGGATTGAGGCCACCATAGAACATACAACTTACTCGGGCGGATCCGTGCACCCATAGCAAGACATACACCGTACGAGCAATCATACGATGTATGAATTTGAGCTAGTCACGGTGTGTCAGGCCTACACCCTCTCATAGCGGGAGGTTATACGTGCCTTGTCGTAGCTGACGCCGGTGATATCTGCGAGTAGATGTCAATGAAACGGCCTGCAACGGAATGGAGGAGTGACTAACAGGAAAGTGCATTGTTTTTGGTCCCGAGAGCGACAATCAACGGGAGCTGACTCGCACCCAGAACGCCAGCTCGATTCTCCCAGTAATCGACGTTAAGCCTGTCGCCAGACAGTGATGTCGCTGTATCATCTGGGTTAGCGAGCACGATTCTTCAGTGAGGAAGACACTCACTGTTGACGAAGGCCCACGTAAAGAGAGCTACGATATACGCGCATACAATGAATACCTCGGCAAAGGTGAGCGACTGCCTTTGGCCGACCGGCAACGTGCAACGGAAAGCGACGACACGGTAAGCGTTGACAAGAGCAACAGGCAGACGGCGCCACAAGAGACGCTGAGCTGGCAATGAATGGGCGTTCCTCATTCCGTCCCTAGAAGCACCCCTCCTGGAGTACTTCGCGATAGCTACAGAAAGGAAGTGACCGAGAGATACTAGAGCGATGAAGCTGGCGATCAGCCACCATAGTTCATGCGGATACTGTCGGTTGCGCCCAGTTCGGAATGGTTTGTCCGGATTGGCAGCTCGACCAAGAAGAGCCGGTATGGCGGAGGAGATCATCTTCGAGGGATAACGAGGGGAGGGAGAGGGGATGTATGCCGGGTTGCCCACAACACCATTGCCTCCGGCCTGACTTCTTATGTACTCATCCCCGGCCGCCTCTGTATGTTTCGGTGTGCAGATGGGAAAGGATACAAAAACGCGGATGTCATAGGGTGGGCTGTCATCTTTTTTCATCAGTGTCGAACACGAGACAGGCAGCCGTACAAGAGGGGGGCCTCGGCACATGGATCCATTACCAAGATTGGCTTCCGAAGCAGCAGAATAGCACGTACGGGCGTTCAGATGTGGGTCTTGACACCCCAATCTCCTCCTGTGTGAGAACGAGAAATGAGATAAACTGACGTTCCCGTCGAGAATGCGTGACGCAAAATTGGGTTAGTATCACTGAGGCAGATTGCGCAGAAGGCAGACGTTACGCATTGCATAGCGCGGCTCGATTGAATGCCACCATCAGTTGCGAGGAGCATTGGTTTCAGGAATATTCTTCCGATGGGATTTGGTCAGACACGACGAAGGCACACCGCTGCTGCGTAGTCAAACGCCTTGGACGTGCATGGCCGACTTGATGATGAGCCCGGAGCATCGACTGGCACCGCTACAGTATGAATGCTCTCATCTGCCACCCGTTCCTAAGTCAGTAACTGCATAAAAACAGTGCAACGTGTCATGCCTACAGTTTGCCATGACCTCGGATGCGCTGCAAACCGCCCCGCTCCCAGTACTTCCCCATCCTCTACCGTGACTGTTCCAGATTTGCGCTGGTGGAACGGCCTTATCTTATCGTACAGAGTCCGGCCTTGCGCGGCTGTCTAATCAGATAGATGTGTCTTATCAGATATGATAGAAGGCTGCGTCTACTTCTTCGTCTGCTTCCTTGCCTCTTCACGAAACGGGAAAGAAGTATCTTGACCATGCCGGGGGGCCAAGTAGCCAGTGTGGTGGGCGCATGCATCAGGAATAGCACGGGGTGTTCAACGCCGGGTTCAGCCACGTTCGCACCAAGAACCCCGAGCTATCCTTCCCGTCGTATGGCACCACTGCGAGCGGCACAGAACAACGCATGTGCTTGCAGATATCTCTGTGGGGTAGGTAAATCATGACTGAGCACCTCTGATCATCCTAGGATCCATGTAGCGAACGTGCTTTCGGTCAGGAGATGAGCAATAGATAGAACTGCAATGCGCTGCGGGACTCGCCTTATTTCGCCTGCCAGCGCAATGCCGGAGCAGATCGCCTGGTTTCACTTCCTTTGCGCCTATCGATGGCGGAGTTGCGGGAGACCGAGCTGATCGGTCCTCATCTGCGAAGCTCACTGCGCAGTAAAAGACGTTGCAATGCGTGCAGCTGCATGACGTTCAGTATGCGGCGAAGACGGCTACGACGCTGCGTAATCTTACTATGACCTACGGCGAGCTCATCTACTACGCATTACAGCACATTACCGCCAGAAGAGTCGAGGTGGGGCTTTGGCGTATCTCTTTGTACCCGATGTCGTACGGCATCGGAGGTCCGCCCACAGGATACCTCTTTCCACAGAAGCCATGTCGACAGCGAAGCCTAGATGCTTGCCGCAATTGCAACGGAGTATCTAACAGCAACGGCAGGATATACGTATGCAGACAAGGTATCGGACAAAAACCTTTGGTAGAGAGACACGCAGGTTTATTGCCCTTGCAAGTCGCAATTGTTGCCAGTGTCGCCCGGGGAATTACTGTCATGCTCCCCCGCCAGGCCCGTAGTCAGTTGGACGCACGATACATTTACGGCTGAATCTCCTTAACCGCAGAGATGAAGCGCAGCACTGGAGCCGCAGAGGATCGGATTAACTCCTGGAGTGCTTCTTGAAATTTGCGCAGGCGATCTCGAGGAAAGGCTACCGATGACGGGCTCATTCCAGAAGAGCCAGACTATGCCCACTTAGTGGCCATTCGTTAGTTATGATACCATTACGAACAATCGGCACTCACGTCGCAGAGTACAGTACACCGGATAGGGAGGTCAGCTACCACGTAACACCGCCAATCGCTACATCCCGACGATGCCAAAATCACGTAGGCTCTCAGAAACGCCGAGACGCGATATCTTCCAAGCACAAGTCGTGAACGTGGCTGACTATCAGTGGCAGGTCAACGCTGGCCTTGGGAATCGATTGCGGCGGCCACTAGCTTATCAGCAACAAAGGCTGCGACATTGCGGGGATCAGCTTCCTGAAAGCCTGTCAAGGGTACTGCACCTCCGCGGAAGTAGGACGACGCCGCACGGCCATCTAATCTGATAACCAGGGCGTCCGGTATTGGCTACCACAGCCGTCAAGCGGTGACTCAAACCTGAGAAAACCGATATATACTTTCAGCTTCGACACCCTCTGCAACATAGAGCTACTTCCCAACAACAATAGCACGACTGTCAAACATGGTCCCGATATCTTCTACGCGCCAGGAGTTCCGCCGCTCCCACAGCTGATCGCGGTCCGTAGGGTTCGGCAGCAAATTCGCAACGTACGAAGGCGGCCAACCTCCTTCTGAACGTTCTGCCGTACCGGCTGTAGAGGATGCATGAGAACATCGTGCCCACTCCGGACAACAAGCCTAGAGTGGTCGACTGCTTGAGATCTTCGGTCCATATATCCACGAGTGGCAAGAGAGGTAGAGTCCGAGCACAAGAACCTTCTTCCTTTTGTTTGCGTCTGCAGACAAGAATATCGCGTGCGTGGGTAGGACGTCAAGAGATGCATATAGACAGCGAGGGCCCAGTAATGTCCACATGCTGGAACTCGATGCTCCCGCAGGGTGGCTAGCTGTAGAGAAAGCAGTTGGTAGAATCAAGTCAAGATATACCATTGAAGTGACATACCTCGGGGACACACAAGCTCAGAGACATAGAGAGCATGGCGACGGCAATGCGGCGAGACACATGCGAGACACTATGATGTAAAGGAGACGCTACAGGTACCTCTAAGAGTCTAATCAACTAATCGACGCGTATATAGTCTATGTGGGGCCGGGCCGGAAGATTTCACAGAATACGACGGCTTTTCACTCACGACTCACATCACTGCAATCAAAGACAAACTATCAGTTTGAGAGCCACTCGAAGACGCGCAGACAGCAGGGACGCACCGGCCAAAGAGCTTGACGTAGAGCCAGTCGGTCGCAACAAGGATACGGTTGCGCATAGAGAAGAGGGTGCTGAGGTACGCGCTGCGCCAGAAGAGGAACTGCACTCGTGGTCAGTAGTGCTCTCATAGGGAGGCAGTCGCTAGTACTCACGGTGGCGACACCGCCCATAGCCAGCTATGTATGCGCGAGTTTCGTGAGTCCTAACCCACAATCAAGGATGAAATGACATACGTTGCCGTTGAAGAAGGGAAGGTCAGCGATAGCCCTCTCGGAGCCGATGTACGCGAGCGAGCCCTGGTGCGAATACTTGAACGGCCGCAGTTTCTCCAGTTTAACAAGACGCTTCTCGATGTGTTCGCGCTCCTCCTTCGCTTCGGGCTCCGTGGAGACTTGCAGCTCCTTGAGGCGCAGCTCGAGCTCGTCCTTCTTCGCAATCTGCGCGAGGACGCGAGCGAGGTAGGCGCCCTGCTGCGACGCGACCTGCGCGGTGGGCGCGTACGACGTCGCAGTGCAGTCACCAAGGGCAAATATGGTGCCGTTCGAGCCGAGCATGCGAAGACACTCTGTCCAGCCAACAAGATGTCAATCATTCCTACGCACAGGATAACCACGTCCAACGCACCATCAACAGCGATGCCACGCCTGTTCGTCTGGACATCGGGGAACTTGGCCATCAGGTCGCGGGTGACCTTACGGAGGGTGTTACCCTAGAGCGCACATGTTAGCGCCGATGACATCGGCAGGTCGTAACAACACTCACCGCAGCCCAAACGACAAGACCGCAGGGAACTTCGGCGATGCTCTTGTCCGGGAGTTGGAGAACGACGCTCTTGTCGCGAACTTCCTTGACCATGGTCTTGGTCAAGATGTCAATCTTGGCCTCCTTAAAGGTCGACTCGGTATAGTCAATCAGCTGTTTGCTGAAAGACGGCAATACCGAGGGCAGAGCCTCCACGAGGGAGATGCGAACGTGCTCAGCGAGCTCGGGGTACCACGATCGGAGGTCCTGCTCAAGGAAATCGTGCAACTCGCCACTACGTACGCGTGAATCGTCGGATCATAGGTCGGGAAGTGTAAACCCACCTCAGCTCAATACCGGTCGGGCCACCGCCAACGACAACCTGGGCCAAACGGTCAATGACGCGCTTTACAACATTTGGCTGATTCCTACCATGTGAAGCAGCCGCTTGATCTCATCGACGGTCTGTCCCGGGAAAGCAGCGGACTCTAAGCCTATTTACTTGTAAGACTGAATCGTTAAGAGGAGATGAATAGATTGCTCACAGTCCAAGAAACGACGCTGCATCTTCTCTGCGTCCTCGAGCTCCTTCATGAAGCATGCATGTTCCCTAACACCAGGAATGTTGAAGGTTTGAACTTCCGCACCCACGGCAAAGATCAGGTAGTCATAGGGTATCGTGGTTGTTGAGACCAATCCCTGTATCTCAGAGGTATCTGCGAGCCATGAGTCAGCCTATGGTCCTTATCAGGGTCAATGAGACTGACCGGCAAATGTGACCGTCTTGGTGATAGGCTGCAAGAAGTGATCAGTGATGTTGGAACAAGTGCTGTACTCGATCTACGTACGTCGACATCCGTCGCGGATGCTTCAATGACAGTGACCTGCCGTTTCTTATGACGTGTCACGTAGCGAGTCGCTGTCAAGAACGTGAGCTTGTGTCGCAACAAGGGAAGACTTCACCGAACTGACGTTGCAGGATTGAGCGCGGGCTCAAAGTACCAACCGCGACACTAGGGAGCAGAGGAGTGAAGAGGAAGTAGTTCTTGGGGCTGATCACGATCTGAACCAGGTGTCATGCATCGTTCTTTCCTCTCGCACTTCATACACTACTCACTACGTTGTAATCAATGGTATCCAGCGAGTTGAGCAGACTCGTTGCGCCCCAACCACTTCCGAGGATGACAAGGGTCTTCTTGGTCGGGTCATGAGGAAGCTGAGGACCTGGCGTACGATCCTTTTGCGCGACATAGTACAAAGTCACGCCGCTGGCGACGGTCAAGAGAGTGATACCGCCCGTGACCTGGAGGAATCGCTTCCACAATGACGCCTTTGGCGGAGGTGGAGGGGGAGGCTGGTTCCCATGCGCGCGAATCAGAACATATTCCCATGCGACGTGGGCGAGACTGAGGGAATAGACATACCGCAGATGCGCCCTCTGTCCCCGTGGACAACCATCTCCTTGAGAGCTGGGAGCGCGGAAGCACGGACGGCCGAGGCTTGACCAGGCTCCGGCCGAGAACTGGGAAGGGTGGTGCAATCAGCCTCCGTCTAGATTCCTAACGGCAGCGATCAGGCGCAACGAACGTCGTGAAGCTTGCATGGCCAATTTGAGCGACAGAGAGCGACACCTACGCGTCGGAAGAGGATTGAGAGGTAGGAAATGAGCAAAGCTCGTCGAAAGGCGTCGAGGAGGATGTGGTCGATGATGAAATTCTGCGTCCTCCGCGCGCTTCCCATCCCCACCCAAGACGCTCCCCGAATCCGAGATTTCCCGGATTTTCTCATTTCGTCCCGAAACAGTGCGCCATCCCAACTAAAGGTACCTCTTGGGGAATCTACGACAGAACCCACTTGCACTGTGAGATTTGCAAGCATTGGAATTCACGGGTGAGGAACCGGCGAGATACAACGGTGGTACTAGTGATTGAGCCATGCGGACCAGTGAAATCTGAAATCCAACAGTAAGATACGGGTTTCGCACTCGGGATATTTACCCGCAAAATGACGGATTCACCGGTTAGGTATTACCGGATCGTAGCTGGTGAGTTTGACTGGTGCACTGAAAATCACCTGTATAATTGAGTAGTCCTGAACCAATGAAAAGTGGATGGTCCAAATGTAAAGTGATGGTCCACTTAATGTAGAGTAAGTGCAGACTTTCCTCGCTGTGACGAAGGGGAAACTTGGTTTTCTCTTCATGAGAAGTACGTGAGAAGTGGCGCCGCTCCAAAAGTGAAGCCCAGCGAGAATCGCACTTTTCTCCACCTATCTATACGTATCTAAATGTCCTCACCCAACTCAGATAAGTGGAGATAAGTAGAGATCTACAAATGTAGTATAGATCAATTTCAAAAGTTTCTAAGATGATCTACAACGATTTGAATTGATCCACAATGATCCACAATGTACAGATACACATGGAAAGGTACAGAACGA